>DWMZ01003749.1:0-12385 GCA_018249855.1 Eueides tales michaeli | reverse complement strand
GACGCAATCACCAACCACATGACACTTACTTGGAATGAAAACGTTGGTACTGGTGGTAGTACTGCTGACTTTGGTAGCTGACACTACCCTGGTGTGCCATATGGAAGTAATGATTTCAATTGGCCTCGATGTGTCATATCTGGCAATGATTATGGATGCTGCGCTGATAGAGTAAGTTTAAGAATCTTCAATCAGTTACATATAAAATTTATCATGGATGAAAATAATAGAAATTCTATTCGTAAAAATTCATTCGGATATGTGTTTGTATTGATTATGTTATATAATACTCTCGGATGAATAACCATGGCCGCTACTTACTGTTAGAAATAATCAAACTATATTGATATACAATAAATGTGAAGTGATAAAGGTAGAATACCTATATGACTTGTGCATCGCCACACATATAAAATAAACAATATACATATTTTTGGAGTTCAACATTATCTTATAATATACATTGTTTTAAATATTTGTTAAACACTGTTTATAAGCTTAGAATCTATCTTACCTAAAACTTACTAATTTTGCTAGCATCAAGGCACTTCCAAAGTAAAGAGTTTATAGCCACCTGGCTAAAACTGCAGAGAACAGTGTCAATTTAAACATTACACACAAATTTATATCTTTTTTCCCCTATATATTAACATAATTACATATATGTTTATTTTGTGGACTATATCTGAAGGGATGAGGACTTAAGTGGAGTGGAGGAGGAAACCCACGAGCGGGACTTATGGAAAGACTTGGGGGAGGCCTATGCTAAGGCAAAACAATCATTACCGGTGTCATAATTTAAAACTCTGTATACAATATTTATGTTAGATTATTAATAAAGGCTATTATTATTATTATTATATATCTGAAACATATTCGAAGTTTTCCAAATTGTAATAATAGTAACACTAAACAAAATATTTTGATAGAATCCTCCTTAAAAACAGAATTGAAATCGTGTCCGAATATTTGTGTAAAATGTTCCATTTAATTTGTCAGTAATACGTAAATAACGCCAATAACCGATTCTCATATTTTTCAAACAGATAAATCGTCGGCTTAAATTGTAATCGCCATGATAAATCAAAATACGGTTTACAAAATTTGAAATGAAAGCTCGTGTGCTTACGTCTATTATGAATGCCACATTTCATACACGAGCCTTTAGGTTTAAGCCAAATTGGCGGTATTAACTTTGAAACATAACGTTATTAAATCTTCTTTTTTATGTTAGAACAGTGTTTCGCGCATACTTTAATTTAAAAGATTCTAATTGAATTTTATCAGAAAATTATTCAGTAATAAATAAAAGTTGTTTTGAATTTATTTCGTTTAAGGTAAAATAATACGATAAAAATTTAAAAGCCGTAAATTTATTGAAAATTAATTTCCCTTTTTTATTTACATATAAATTACCAAATTTAATGAGCGAGAGAAACTTAATTTGTCGTCTAAATAATTTTGGTACAAAGAACTTTTAACATAAGTTTTGTAAGCTCGCAACTAAGTTCACATGGATTTTATGACTTTTGCGTGTGCTTTCCTCTTGAGATATTCTGGACCTTTGGTTTTTATATGACAGCGGAAATTGCTCATCACCCAAAATAACTTTTTTTAGGTGATATTTCCATATTTTTTATACTTTAGCTTTTAGTCTATCGTCGTTCTATCAATTTTAAAAACAATTATACTCTTTTAAGTATGGCAGTAACATATTTTATTTAAATCTGTCCAGTAGTTCTAAAGTTAAGAGTCTAAATTGCATACATACGTTAATATTTAGTCAATTTTCTGTACAATTGGTATTAATTACAAGGGATTTTTTTTGTACATATTACTTTAGACTTTAGGTACTTCCTGTTGATCGAATATTGATTATATATTTAATATTTTATTTAGGTGCGTAATTGCGAATTATCAGCCCTTAAAGACTTGAACCTACAATCAGAATGCGTTCGTGAACAGATTGCAAACTACATGAATCACCTCATTGACCTGTGTCAATGAGGTGATTCATGTAGTTCTTTCTTATTATAATGCTAAGGAAAGAAAACGTTAAAAATTGGCAGATGGACAATGAATTGTTATCAAAATACAAACATACGCCATCATAATTTACGCAGTTGTTGACTTTAAAAGCGGTGAATTTCGTTGAACCCACAACGGGTTCAATTTCCACTTTTGCCACTTTTACTTTCTTTTTTTCACCACTTATTACTGAATATCACTAAATGACGTGGAAAGTGCGTGCTTGTGGAGAGGGTGATGACTTTTCACTAAGTCTTTTTAAAAAAACGAGAAAACTTTGTGTTTAAGCAAGACGTTCTGCAGTTTCTAGCAATTTTTCGACATATTGTGCTTTGTCTTTTTACCAGAGCTCGGAAATAAAAATGATTTATTCCCGTGAGTGTGAATCGGACCTGTGCCACTGCGCTACGGCAGTCCTAAACATATTAAAAATGTTTCCTGCCTTTTGAACAAACATGAAACGTATTGTAAGAATGTTAGACATGGGTGCGATATGATGGGTTTAAGCGATGGACTTATCCTACAAGAGTGACGTTTTTAGGGTCGTGACCGGATTTATTTACATTGTAAGGATTCAATGTGTCTCTTTAGAAAATTTATAATAGAGTTTGAATACTATTTCTACATCTAAAATCACAGTGAGAACATCGTTAGAAAAATTATTTTAATATTTTATTCGGAAAATATTTATATAGGTATAATTGTTTATATGCAGATCTCAATACATATCATTAGCTTTTTAAATTATTATATATTGCTTAGGACTTACTTTCCTGTGGTTCCCTGTTTTAATATAATTTAGTATTCAAATGTATTCTATAGAAAATCTAAGTTCATCGCATTATCACCACATCAGCCTTTCAATGCCCACTGTTGTACATAGGCCTGCTCTACCCGTGCTGTTGGATCCTGTGTTGTCCGCATCTAGCGGCTACGACCTTTACCAAATCGTTGGTCGGTCGGACCTTAAGAAGCCGACACTCGTGAAATTTTCTTCCCTAGCAGCCATCAGTTCTTCTTGTTATACGTTCCGCCCACTGCTACTTTTGCTGAAAAATCATTCAACAATGCAGTTGGTAACTTTTGTGTACTTACAGATGTCCTAAAAGAGACACCGCGCATTTTTATTCTTAACACGCACTGATAAAAGTCTCGTTTTGAAACCAGAAAATAATCTCGGCTTGCGGCAATCGATTAGACTAGATACTACTGTAGTACACGGGTAATACACTACTTGCTGCATTATTGTTTTTGGTTTTTTTAATTTTGGTCTGAAAGCCAATTTTACCACTGTTCTACGGGTATTTGTGGATACTATCTCCCTCAGAATAGCATGATTTTTCGCACGATAATGTTTGCACAATCGGCCCAAACGGCCCCCATTGAACCCCCCTGACCCCCTAATGCCACTACTGTTTGGCGTTATTATTTTTTTCTTTTTTATTTTTCGCTCCGCCCCCTGTTCGCTTCGCCTCGCCCGCTATTGCATATTTTGATTGATAAACATTTTTGGAAACTCTACTTACACTGACGTGTAAAAAAAGAAGAAAGAAAGTGTTCGAAACAAAACTTTACAGTCGTCAGTGGTCACGGGTAGACTGTAAAGTTATCGAAACGCGCAAATCAAAGACAGTTTTTCTTTTTCCCAAACATTAGAGATAGGGAGTATGAAGAACGGAACGGACTGTCTTTTCAATAGGTTCCCAACCTCTGTCTTCCTTGACTTGAGCGTTACCAAAAAAATAACAGAGAACATAGTGTTAATAATAATTTTAATAACCTTTACTTCACAAGACAATACCTGCGGAAACAGCTGGATATGCTAACACAGAGGCGACAGATCTACTCGATGGTAGCGTTCCGCAATGTCACTGGCAACACCGACGTTAATGACTGGTGGGATAATAGACGCAATCAGATTGCCTTCTGCCGTGGCGGCCAAGGTTTTGTTGCCTTTGATAACGATAATTGGGATTTGAATCAGAACTTGCAGGTAAATGGAGTAATTCCTTTTATTATTTTTTTTCACTCCACGGGTTAAAAAAAGTGAAATTAAAGTGAAATTAAATTTAAGCTCTTTGTTGGCTTTGTCTTAATAGACTATCTCTAGATAGAAGATAGCTTTACTCAAACACGAGGTAGATAGAGGAATTGAACCTAGAAGTATTACATATACAATCAATAATAAATAAGGTGATAAAAATTGCTTATTATACTAAATTTGAACGAAGCAGGATTTGAATACGCGCCTCTTGGAAACCGTCCAAGAATTCAAATCCTGCTTCGTTCAAATTTTTATACGTTTTTAAATTTAGTATTTCTCTTTCTTAAGTGTGGAATAACACTTTGAAAATAGTAAAAAAAATGCTTATTATATTCATATTTTCTTTTCATATATAAACCTTAGATACACAGTAACAATATTTATGTTAATAATATACAAAATTTATATGAGTATAAGAGAAAGGACTGAGACTGAGAAGTTTTTTTTTAAATTAAATATTTAATATTTTCTTTTCTTCGCATTGGTTACAAGGCAAAGCGTTAAGTTCAACCACTCAACACGCAATGCTTCAAATTCGGTAAAAGTGGGGAACACAATGGAGTGTCCGGACACTTGGTTCCAATGTCAGCTCTGCCAACCCTGCCATGTGCAGTGTACAGCGTGAAGCTCCGTTTTGATCCTCACTTCCAGATGAATACTCTATTAGAAAATATTAAATATTTCACTTTTTGAATGGGAATCGTAACTACAATCTATCCTTTACAGTCCACATTTGTGCACCTGCGCTGCGACGGGCCTCAAGTACTCTAATAATATCTTTTATTTAACTACACTATATAAATAATTCTCAAATACTTTCAGACTTGCCTACCAGCTGGTACATACTGTGACGTCATATCCGGTGAAAAGAGAAACAACGCATGTACGGGAAAGGTTGTTACTGTCGGGTCTGACGGTCGCGCCGACATTTATGTGGGCGCTAACGATTATGACATGGTCCTTGCCATCCATAGAGGAGATGAGGTAGGGCTCTTGTTTAGATTAACTTTATTATTTTTATCGTACCTTTTTAAATTTAATGGGATTTAGGTATTTTTAGTTGTGTTTCTAATTTAGAAATAATAAGACGTATAGATATTAATATTTCTAAAATGTATTATAATATATTTTTTGTGTATGTATTTCTATTACTTTAACCTAGTACTGGTCGCAATTTCGTTTGAGTGGCATTTATAAATTTTGAAAGGCTATATTCCACCCAACACTGTGATAAATTTGCAGCAAGTAACAAGCAATGAGAACTTAGACACTCAATTTTTCGTTACACAAAACTCGAGTAATTACATACGTATTAACTTTGAACCCAACTTTGTCTTACAGGAGCGGAGAAATAAATACAAATACATATTGAAATATAATAATTTTGCTGATTGGCTATCAAATTCGTAACCATGACTGTTTCAGTTAAAAGTTATACTCTTATATACGACAGCCTTTATTATGTATTATAATTTAGCTGTTCTATTATAATTAAAAGCATTAGATATTCCAGATCTTTATTTATTTTATATAAAACTGTAAAATGCCCTTCACGTTGAGCATCTTTCACTATGGCGGTATTTCATTATTTCTTGTAGTTAAGTTGACGTTATGTTTATTTATAAGATGATTTCCTTCTTCAGTATCATATATAAAATCTAATGTATCAATGGAAAAGCGTTTAGAAACTTTTTCATTGTTTTTTATAGTTTATTTAACCCCTCGATTCCACATCAGTTATAGAAGTTTCCGAAATCAAATATAGTCTAGGTTATGTGCAGTTCTAATACGTAAATGATAAAAGTTTTATTTAAATCTGTGCAGTACTTCAAAATATATGCTTGTATAAGGAAATAAACAAACAAGGGATAAACGTGTTATAGTAACAATGTACGGATACACTTGACTCTTTGTTTTATTGCACTATAGATTGTTGTTCGCACATTATCCAATCTTAGTTTGCGATTTCCAGGCTTTGGAAAGCCTTTAGATTCAACGATAAGGACGCTTATTGGACATAGCATTTTCTTTTATTTTTTTCATTAATTGCTGATTTTTCTGTTTACTTTTTTTATTATTATTACTACTTTTGAGGCTAGTCGTGTTGCAGAAGCACAAGCGAGGGACTGTTAACGTGTCAGGTTCGATTCCTTCGAGGAAATGAAATAGTTTTGTTGGTTTGATAGTTTATACTTTCATTTCTTCACTCCGGTGTTGAGGAAAAGCGCGGCGAGATCCATCATTCACCACGCAATGCTTTCAGAATTCAGCCCAAAGTGAGAGGCTGAATGTCATAGGCTCTCGACTAGGCTGCCTCTGCCTACTCTGTTAAATTTCGGATACAGAGTGAAGCTAAAAAAAATATAAAAATTTTATGCTATTTAGGCGTACAATAAATTATATATTATTGTGACTATTATCCGTGGCCGTAAGTAATGAAAATTTTATGAATTTTCATAACGTGCCACGCGAGAAACGATGAATGCTTGAAAACTTTTTCAAGCAATTATTTTTGAAGCATTAATATAAAAAAAAGTATATAATTTAAATTCATTTTGAATTGAGTCGAGATGCCATTCCATTTACATATTATGTACATAAAATCAATTCAATTTTAAATTGTTTAGAAATACATATTTTTTATTTGTTTCAGGTATGACTATAAAGGATGGTTATATAATATCCACACCAAATTAAGAAGTACAATAATTTATCTCACCTAAAACATGAAGATTACAGACAAGAAAAATACTATAAAAAAATTTTACCAATTAAACCATAGACCTCTTCTTACATTTGGTTTAATTTTTATTAACGACCCGCCCGCGGCTTTGTCTGCTTAAATTACACAATTTTATTTACTAATCTCAATTACTTTCTTGTTTTAATAAAGTTACCATTTATAAGACAATAATCATACATTGAAAACTAAAATTTCAGCTAAATGAATAAAAAAATTGTAGTAATTTTGTCAAATAAATAATTAAATTTTAAATTAACAAAACTTGTCTATATATCAAAAGATTTAAACAAAACAAACGCTTGAAAAACTCAATCAAGGTAATCGTTTCTTATTAATGCGTATAACGCTCAGACAAACAGACTAACAAATAAATGAACTAAGAGCCAAAAATTTTAAAAATTACTAACTTGTGCCCTATACATTAGTAAACGTCCCCTAAAAGATATTATTTAATATATCTTCTATATACTGTATATATATAATATATCTGTAACTGATCACTCAGATAGTGATAGATTTATTATAAGTATAGACTAATCGTCGTTGGCAACTTAGGGTGCGTGTTTTAAGATGAACAATCATTTTTTTCCTGCTGCTGAAAAACTAGAAAGAGAAGTGATTTTTTGGGTTGGTGGTTTTAAAAAAAATGTATTTTCTTTCATTACAAAATTTAGTAGCAGATAATAATAGAAATACATCATAATTATGGACAATTTATAATTATCTAATAATTATAAATACTTTTTTATAAATACTATTTTTATAAAAACATACATACAAATAACTAGCTCGTATTTCTTTTACAGCTAATTATCGAATTAACTATATAAGAATTGCAAAAAACATAGCTAGAAGCTAGAAGGAGCGAGGATCTGCGGTGCCACAGACTGACATACAAGAAGCAACACTTTAAAATGTATGATACCCCTATTAGTTAGGAGATTAATAGAATAAACCCTTCAGTTAAATATCTAAGTGGCAATATTTTGATTGTTGAAGAAAATTATGATCTTTCAAATCAGTCGTTGCTTACGAAGTTAAATTGTGTTGTTGAACTAAGTTTAGCAAATTGTTTGACTGTTGAAACGAAATTTGACACTGCTTGGTAATGCTTTAACGCAAAAGTTACTCAACAAACTCGAAAGTCACCATAACATTATTAGAAATTCTTTTAATTCACCAAATGTTATATTATATTACGAATTGTTTATGAAGAAAGCTGAAAGTTTCTGTCATAAGAAAAACTTAGAACTTGCGGCCACATTTGATTTATATTAAAGTTATAGTTGTACATACATATTGTAGGTATAAAAGTATTGTCTCCGTGAATTTAATTTAAAAGATTTCTATAAAATTATAAATATAAAATTGTTATACAATTTCATATTTATAATTTTAATGTTATCATTTACGCAAGAAGTGTGTATCACTTTCTAATGTATTTTTCTAGAATAAAGAGTCATTGTATATTAGCTAGTACAAGATAATGGACATAGAGGTGCAAGCTTAAATTTATTGAGAATAATATTCCTAGTGGGAAACAGGTTAAATGAGACGATGATTGATATATTTAAAACATTTACTCCTGAAACAAATGAAAATATTGTGAAGGCAAAGCCACAAAATAAGCTTTACGTGATAAGCATGATATATTACAGCCGAAAGCAGTTAGCCGTTACGTTGGTGACATGAGATTTGTCTCTTAAGGGTTCATGTCTCGACCCCTAATCTATAACGGCCGGGTCCAAGTTAACAAGCCTTGATTAACCCCCTGTCTTTGAAGACGCCATTGTCGTTTTAGTATACTTCTATTAGTAAATATACAAGTTATTTACCTAGTTTGTCTTGAGTGAGGCGCTTTTCTTAATTTTTTGAGTAAATTTCAATGGGTGGATTGCAAAACATAAGTATAACATAATTATTTTATTATTCTATACCATGAGCATTAAACCTTATGAGTAATGCTTATGCTTACGAAATCGTTATGAATATCGAAGTTTCGTTTTACAGCGAATAATGTATAAATATAACATAATTATTAATTATTTCAAAATAAATTGTTACCAAATATATACTTCTTATTTTATATTGACATATGAATGTTTTATCTTTTAGCGCTTAGAATACAAAATTCTTCGAACTGCAAACATAATAAATCACACTGAGCTGTGATTTAAGGTTTCTAATGTATTAAAAATAGTAGATATTTGTATTCGTTTACGACTTAAAAGGTTTTAAACTGGAACGTCCGTTACGTGTCATATTAGGAAGTAGCGAGTATGGCATCTATAATTTAGTTTACTTCTCCTGTTTTTAACTTCTTGCTAAATAAAGTAAAATAAGTCTCAGTATAGAATCTTTTTAAAAGCTGCCAAAGTTGTAGTGATTCTGAAGAAAGTAGGTATGAATAAAAGTGGAAAAAAATCTCTTTTTCGTAATTTATTTCGTCTAGGTAACACAATTGGTGCTATATTAGTAGCATGACAGGCAGGGTGTGTATTTTTTTCTTACTTTCTTAATATTTTTTAAGACCTTATGTAAGTGAAAAAAAAAGAACCAATCCTTGCGTTTACAAATTCGTTGCGTTGTCAAACGATGTTCTGTTATGCCCGAGAGAATAGAGATAAGATAATTATGTTTTCTTTTTTTTCAGCAGAAACTAGCAATCTAAATTTCATTTTGTCCATTTAAAGTATTATTATATTATAACAAAATTGTAAAATCTCTACTTTAATTGTAGCCAATATATAAATAGCCAATTCGTAAATATACCTGTAAATTTCATCTAAATTTTTTCAGTATATTTTAATTGAAAGCGAAACAAACATCCAAACTTACAAACTTCAACATTTATATTATTCGCGGGAGTGCTACAAGAGCAAAGTGTATTCGAACTAGTACGCATAATTACTATAGTTAAGGACAAAGAGGTGAATACAAAGCTTGATAAATAATGTCACATCATCATATAGATCATTAATTTACTAAAACATACATATCATTACGTCCCTGCTCCGAATATAAATTTGTATATCGTTATTTATTAAAACGCTTTTACACTTGGTTTGCGGGGAAACTAATGATTTCATTTTGTTTATATTTGGTTTGGTCGCTAATATTATTAAAATATTTTATTTCTTTATATAAATTTCTACAATAATAAATTTCAATTGTTACTAGAAAACAGTTAATACGATTCTCTCAATGTGGTTCTTAACTAATATTCAGCAGATAAGGCCATGTTTTGCAAAACATGTTCAGTTTATAGTAGTTTAATATATTAGTTTAATATTAAAAAAATATAAAATTTATTTTCATATTTAAGTATAAATTATTTGTTTCTAATGTTGTTTTTTGTCTTCCGCTGTTCGGCAGTTTACTGCGACCACCTTTTAATTTTATAATATTTAAATTCATATGCAATGCAAATTTTATGTCGTAGAAGTAAGCAATATACATATATTTTTATATCCAATGCACTTTGTTTGACGAACGTGTCACGTTGACGAGAATCGGTATTCGTAAAATACACTATCGCTGGACGTTTTCATTAAACTAGTAAGTATGACCTTTCCGTTTAATGGTTTTATTTTATGGAAAACACTAAAAACTTCTAATAAATTGAAGGTTTTTACAAATATGAATAATATAGGATAAGGAATCGGTTTTTTTACTATCCATTCGCATTATTTAAAACTTTGTGTTTAAAACTGAATTTAAACCACCGCTTCTGAGATAAACGCACAGACAAAAAGAGAAAGAAATAAAAAATCATTATTTATGATTAGTAAAAAATTATTTTAAATGAAAAACTTTTACTCTACTGCTGTAAATTGGTAAAACTCCGAGTTTCCAAAACTGCTTAAAAATCAATATACGTGATTAATCCGTTTAAAATTGCTTCATTTTAAACGTATAGCAATCGCGAAAATCAAAGACATTATTACAAAAAAATATATATATAAATTATAAATTATAATATAAAAAAATATAAATTACATATAATGGGTTGTTTGATGTCCTCACATGTAGACATCAATATTCACAGAATGTGATACTTCATTAAACGACAAAGTTAATATCGCTTCAATGAATAGCTCTGATTCAGACTTCAGAATATCCGTCATTTGGAATAATATTACAAAGTTCCGTTAAACTTGCGAATGCAAATGTACAACAATTTAGTGGACGAGTGAACGTCTCAGATGAAATAAAGTAAAATACTTTTAGTTTTAGTAGTTTATTGCATTTGGTAAGTATATGTTTTCGTTCTTGTTATAAAAACGTGTTGCTTTACACAAAGAGGATATCATTATGTTTATTTTCTTAGTTTTTTTTGCACATACAACAGTAAGTTCATACAGTTACATATGGCAGAGTAAGTAGAGGAAACTTGAGGAGGACCTAGTATTAAGTAATATATACATTCCGTTACCCACTTTTGTTAGGCAGAATTCAACGCCTGGCAGGCAGATATAAAAATATTAAATATTTCATTTCCTCTCGAATCTATTCGAATTATCAAAACCTATAGCGCGTTTACAAGCGCATACTTGTGCCCCTGTTACGAAAGGTCTCTATATTAAGCCTTAAAAATTTAAATAAAACAACACCAAAAACATGTTGTAGACAGCAATAAAATAAATTTTGACGTATTTTATAGTTAAATAAATCAGGATGAGGTTATGGGTACATCAGAGCATTTATAATGTTGTACAGTTTCTCACATTAGTTTTTCATAAGGACTGTCATGATCAATAAGAAATTGATGTTATTTTTTATAATAATAAAATGTTTACTCAATAAATAAGGGTAGCATATACAATCTGATTTATATAAATATAGAAACAAATAAATTTTAATTCTTGTATATAGAGGTGAACGTCAGCTACCGTACTAGTGTAAACTGTGTGACAGCTACCAGAACCGAAATTGCGTATGGCTTATATTACATGTTCTAGTAAAATGTTTTCTAAATATAACAATGTTTTAACTGCCAATGTAATACAATCGTTTGACTGTCAAAAGTTACAATTATTACACAAATATAAAAAAATAGTATCACGATTCAGCACAGATTCGACAATAATTAAATCAGTGGTTCAACACAATTATCGGCGATTCAAACAAACAATGCATATACACGATCGAGGGTTTATGTAAATGCGGAATGTGTGCGAAGCATTCAACAAGTACTTAGTTTGAAAATAGATCAATGATAGATTATACATTTTTTTACTATACGTTTTTGAATCAGAAAACATTTTTTTCAGCTTTACACTGTATCTCTATCTTACATGGCAGGATAGGCAGAGGAAATCTGGGAACCTATTTGTAAGATACTCCGTTTTTTTCTCCAATTTTCTGAATTTTGAGGCATTACGTGTTGAGTGGCGGAACTCAACGCCCCGGTTTAGCATTTTACCAGAGCGAAGAAATAAACGTATTAAATACTTCGTTTCCTCGAGATCTAACTCAGAACCTATCGCGTTTACATTATTTAAAAATATTACCCTACTTATAATTGAAAAATATTTTTAGGAAGTGACGGAAGTTTCCTTAAGGCTTGT
>DWMZ01003748.1:0-12386 GCA_018249855.1 Eueides tales michaeli | reverse complement strand
ATGTATATATGTGTATGTATGTATGTTTATATAGATCCATATTAGATATTGTGTATTATATTGCTATTCTTTATTATTGTTATTATTATTCTCTCTTTTTTTTACTCCGCAACTTCCTCTTCCACTTCCATTGGTTGGCTGGAAGAAATTTCTTATAGAAATAAGTCCGCCGTTGTAAACTTGCTTCACATTTGTATTTTTTCTATAATCTATTAATTTACGCAATAAAGAATATATACATTACACATTTAATGTATGTTAAAACTCATGTGCCAATGAGCTCATGGCCTTGGGTGGTTTCCAAAATTAAGGCCTTCATGGTGCAGTAGATAGCGTCTTACTGTAAACGCAACGCGGATTCGATGTCTAGAATTTCAATGCAAATCGGATTACGTTGATGAAAATAAAAAAAAACACTTTGAAAGATTTTTGAGATATCTATACTTAAAAAAATCTGTAATAGAAGAAATGTTTCCTTTCTATGAGCCGCGATAGAAGCCACGACTTGTCGCGTTGACAAATGTCCGTATTGTACAGACAGACTCCCATATAATTTTTTAATGTAACTTCTAGCTAATATCTTCTGCGCTATTTTCTTACAGAGTACATATAGAGTCATTTTCTTTAGTATACTTCTTTAGATACGTTGATGCGTAACACGTATATATATATATATATATATATATATATATATATATATATATATATATATATATATATATATATATATATATATATATATATATATATGTCCATACAACATTTCCCTCACAAATATGAATATTGTAATGTAACGAGTATTGTGAGAGCACTCAAGTAAACTACACCCGACACTCGTCTACAAGGAGATGACAAATAGGCTCTATAGCTCGAGTGTGAGTGTAAATATGACGTCATCCCACGGGAACCATTACGATGGAAGAGAACTGGTAGACTGGTGTTATATTTATATGTAGGTCTATTTTTGTATAATTTACTAGCATTTTGTATTTACTTTTTTCAGCTAAATGTTTAAGACATGTTGTGTAAACTTCTCAAAGTGGGAATCGCATTCACATCCGTTGAATTCACAGACAGTCAGACACTTGATAATTCTGTTATTTATTTTTAATGGTGATGCCTGTCGTAGTCCACTTGCACAATTACACAAGTATTTACTTTTTTCAGCTAAATGTTTAAGACATGTTGTGTAAACTTCTCAAAGTGGGAATCGTATCCACATCCGTTGAATTCACAAACAGTCAGACACTTGATAATTCTGTTATTTATTTTTAATGGTGATGCCTGTCGTAGTCCACTTGCACAAGCGTAAGGCTGAAAAACGCAAAAGGTTTGTGGGTTTGATCCCCACTCGAGAAAATTTTAAGCTCCACAATGCTTTCAGAATTCGAAGTGATGCGGGGAAAGGAAATTTCTTAATGGAAACAAAGGTTCCCTCTGTATACTGTGCTACTGTTCGTGTTAGAGCGAAGAACTAAAAAGTAATAATATATATATATATATATATATATATATATATATATATATATATATATATATATATATATATATATATATATATATATATATATATATATATATATTTGTGTTTCAATAAATACTTCAGTTTACTGTGGTTTGGTCATGTTTTAACATACTATTTGTAGAATTCGTACGTCTCTAGGATTACATGTCCAGGCACTCTCGCCAATTAAGCGTTACAACCGAATCGTGTTAATTCAAAATTGTCATGTGGTTGTTACAGTTTATGATCACAAAATTTTTTTTAGCTTTACGCTGTGTCCCGCACATGGCAGGCTAGTCAGAGGGGACATCTATATCTCGGAATCTAGTGTTAAGACACTCTGTTTCGTTCCTCACTATCAAGAATTGTATGCAATAGAGAGAGAGAGAGAGAGAGAGAGAGAGACTAGAGCATTTAAATGTACTGTACTAGGATTTAAATGTAATGACGAGAACATTTAAAAAGAATATAAGTAGGAATTTGGTAATTTTTTTAACTTTTATAATGCCATATACTACATATACAATTTTAAATGTATAAACAAAATGTTCAATATAATGCGGTTGCATGTGTCTCCCTTAGATCTTAAAAAAACTCAATTTTTTTATTAAGATTTGCTTGAAGATTGAAACCCAATGAAGAGGCCTCTTTTAAGAATAAAACACATTAGCCTCTGGTTAACTAACTTTATACGATAGTGTTATTTTAGAATAAGAGACAAAGGAATAGAATTTAAATGGACTGAATACTTATTTGATGAGACTAATCGAGGTTCACCTTTCAATAGATTGATTCCCACTAGACGTGTCCCAACAAAGCGGCGTAAAGGTTAGGTGCATCAGTGTAGGCAAAGAGCGGAAGGTTCCTGGGTTCCACGCTACTACGAAAAATACTTTCTCTGTTTCGCACAAATAGCTTTTGTGGCTCATTCTGATTATCACAATCTGCTCGATGGATATGAACAAATTACCACAACCTGCCCTAAGGGCTTACTATTAGCATATTTTTTTTAAGCCGCACGTTGTCAGTGTCTTGGAAACCTAGTGTAAAGACACTCCGTTCTATTTACCATTTTTCGCCGAATTTGCAGAGTTGTGTTAAGCGATGGAAGTCAGAACCGCACTTTGCCTCGTCAACAGAGCAAAGAAATAACTACACTAAATATTTAATTTGAAAATATTATATATATATCATTTAGAACTTTTTAAATATATGTTTTTGTTAAAAAAATGAACGTTAAACTGTGTTGTAAAATCACGCTGAGCGGTCTCTGATACAATTATACCCAGTGGGCGAGTGTCACGCTGCACGTTAACACGGTTATTGCATTTGTATGTAACTAGTTGAGTTGTTGTCAATAATGTTGCAACAAATTTGGCAGTTTTGATTTATATATACTTTTTATTTTTTGTAAGTTGTAAGAAGAATGATTAAGTTTTAATTTAAGCACATATTACAGTTTTCTTGGTACAACTACAAAAACAATTTTCCTATAAATTACAAAATACGCTGAGGGAACTTTGGAAATTAATCTTACTGTGAAGAAACTCAACGCCGCAATTTGCTTTATTACCAGAGCGAAGAAATGCAAATATAAAGTATTTCAATATATTGATCGGGATTTGAACCCATGTAAGGTAAGATTGAAAGCGTAGACAATTACTGTGGTAGGAAGAAAGGAAAGAGATATCGGAAAATAAAAAGAACAAACTACTAAGTATAGCAATCTGGAGTTTCTTCAATCAAGCACCTTCAGCCAGCCAAGCTGCTTCATACTAAACGAAATATGATCATACTTGTGGAAGCTATAAGTAAAGCTTATGCAGCTATTAAGTATTCGTTTAAACTTATTTAGGAGTTCCTTATTTAAATTCAAGCAGCATGTGTCATAATAGGAAACAACAGCGTATTAACCAACTGAATTTTAACTTCCACTGGTACAAAGTTTTTAAGTTGCAACATTGAGTGTAGAGTAGCATAACTCCTGCGGGAAATATTGGATATATTCATTTCAAGTCAGCTCTCCATGTGTACATTCTAGGTATAACTGTACCGTTGTATTTGAGTTTGGCCAGTCGATGTGAATACAAGCTACCAAGAATTATTGCCTGACGTTAGTTCACCTCAACGCTTATCTGTAGACCATATATCGATATGTGCCGAAGATTTATATTTAAGGTACACTAGCATACTCATCTATCGTTATTTATTTATTAATATACTAAGTTCACATTGTATCCCACACATGGGAAGGTTGGTAGAGGGAACATGGGAACCTAATGTTAAGACACTCTGTTCCGTTCCCCACTTTCAGCTGAATTTTAGGTATTGCGTCTTGAAAGGCAAAACTCAAAGCCACGTTTTGCATTATAACCAGAGTGAAGAAATAAAACATTAAGTATTTAATTTGAAAATATTAAATATTTCATTTCCCTTAAGTGGGAATCGAACCCACAATTTATCGTTTTTACAGTCACACGCTTGTGCTCCTGTGCCACGATAGGCCTCACCTTTCTATATTTAAAATAATCAGATCTGACAAATGGATTTCATTCATTGTATACAGATGAATTCAACCGTAGAGTTGGAGACAGCTTTAACAAAACTTTGTAATTTTCTTAAGACATCTCTTTTGTTGTCCATAACCTGATTTTTGCAGGCCAATAGTTTTAAACAACGTCTTCGTCTCAACTGTAAACGCGATAGTTATAGATTTAATTCTCATTTCTAGCAGTGAATTATTTTCATTTTCTTCTACTCCAGTAAAAACCAAAGCGCCGCGTTGAGTGATGGTAATCAACACGTAATGTCTTGACAATTGGGCAAATCAAGGATATTTAATATTTTCATTGCATTCCATTTTCACTTCCTCGTTCTGGTAACAAGGCAAAGCGTGACATTGAGTTCCGTCACTCAACACGCAATGCCTTCAATTCGGGAAAAATAGAGAACACAAGTATCTCAATGGAAACGGAGTGTCTTAACACTAGGTTCCCAACTTTCCCCGGTCCTGTGATGTGCTGGATACAGCGTAAAACGACAAAAATACTTTTATATAAATTTACAAAACAAAGTGTGCTAAAATATAAACTTCCAACAAACAATGTTTCATAAAGTATAAGTTTAAATAACGTAATCATATGGACTGCTAGAGACACTCCAGCTCCGGAGCATCTCTAGTGGGCAAATAACAAATTACGTATATTTCAGTCATTTCACATATGATTTTTCTCTAAGAACATCTAGCAAAAATTCAAAGGGATCAGTGACAAGAAGAACGATTATTATATATATATATATATATATATAAATGGGAAAAGAGTCAATGTTTCTTTGGTTAAGTCTGTCAATCTTAGGAACTATAGGTTCAAAGGACGAATTCTGTTAGTTTCGTACTGTACCGCACTTAGGGAACCTGGACTCCTAGTGTTAAGACACTCCGTTCCCATTAAGACATTTAGGTTCCCCAGTTTTCGAATTCTGTGTTTCATTTTTTTATTTTTCATGGTCCAGGCAGAGGAAACTTTGTATCAAGACACGATTCCCTATTTCCCGCTTTCTTGTCAGATTAAGAAAAAAGTTGTGGCTTCAATGACCACTCGAGGAGAGGAAATGTTTAATATTTTCAAATTCAATATTTAATGTTTCAATTTCTTCGCTCTGGTTACAACGCAAAGCGCGGCGTTGAACTCCGCCACTCAACACGCAATGCCTCAAATTCCTATGTTCTCTTTGTCTAGTCTGCCATGTGCGGGATACAGCATGAAGCTTAGTATTAAAGAAAATAAATTAATTCATCCCCCCGAGTAGTAATCGAACCTATAACCGTCGCTATCACAAGCACACACTGCGCATCACGACCCCCTCACAAGCAAGTATATAAAATTATATATACATATATTGATTTTTTACTGAACAAATTCCTACAAATGTTTAATATTAAACGTATCCATTGTTAAAATTCATTGCATTATTATAGGTTAGTATACTTTACTAGTGATGTCAAGTGAAATTTTATAGCTTTTCATATCAGTAGCTTATATTTAGGTGCAGTAAGTGGCACTGCATCTTGTACACTTATTTTAAAACGAAGTCACTTATTAACTTTAACCTTTGAATCTTTCAAAATAAACAAAAACAGGTTTTCAGTAAATTATATAATTGTGGGGACTATTCATATGTAAAATATCGAATTCAAGAGGCGTTGGGTGTTGAGTGGTGGAGCTCTACGCCGCACTTTGCCTTGTTACCAGAGCGATCTATACACTAAGAACGTAGGATAAAAGAAAAACAGATGCAATAGTATTAGTACGAAGATATATTTTATATTTTTTAGCGACTGGCGGACCTATAAGTAGTACAGAATAACATAAAATGATTTTTAACTATCCATTCTTGGCACCGACAAACAAACTATATAAGGAAACAAAAATAATGAACATCAACCAATTATATATCTACAGAGTCTCCACAAAAATACTACGGTATTAAAATGATAATCCGTGAAGAAGCAAATATTTGTAATAAGACACCATCACACATAAAAAATGTAAGCTCGCTTAATGGTTTTAAGAAAGCACTGAGTAAACATCCGATGAACAACTACTGAAAGCATTATACGAGTATTGTTAAGGAACTTTTATATTTAATACATACGTTAAGTTTTCTATTGTTCTCAAGTAAGTGACATGTAAATGTTTATATTGAGAATAAATATCTTTAAGCCCAACCAAATTTGGTCGTGTTTACAGTCACGAGTACGTGCCACAGTACAACGATCGTGAAATAAGATAATAGGAATATTCAAATAGATTATTTATTTAGAAATAAAGGTAAAACGCGGCGTTGAGTTTCGCCACTCTACACGCGATACCTTAAACTCAGTGGAAATTGAGGAACGTAAGTATCTTAATGTGAATGGAGTCACTTAACACCAAGTTGCCGCTGCCTGCCCTGCAATGTGGATACAGTGTGAAGCTGAAAAAAATTTAAAATAATTTTATTACACATTCAACTCTACTAACAATACAAAAAAGATACAAAAACTAAATTTTATGAAAAAAATAAATACCCTCAAAATTGTTGATATAAGTAAAAGAGCCCGATGTTATTATTACGCCTATATTCATTCATAGCATGATTTTCTGAGCCATTTGCTTTGAACGGTGGGTCTGACGGACGTCTACATACGTTGTATGTACCTTACACTCGTACATAATAAGAAAATGTATATTGTATTCTTACACAGAGTTTAGTATAAAATGACGTTCGTGAGACGTTCGGTTCTTAAGTGAATAAATTAATGATTTTTAGTAAGAAGACTTTTTTTATCTGCTGTATCCCGCACATGGCAGGGTAGGCAGGGTAATAACACTAGGTTCCCAAGTTCCCTACTTGGGAACCTAGTGTTAGGACACTCGATTTCCATTAAAAACGGTCTGCTTCTGAATATCTTAACGTTGAGCTTTGCCATGGTAAATACGCATGGTACGGCACAGGTTGCGATCCCCACTCGAGGAAATGAAATATGAATATTTTCATCTCACTCTGGTAACAAGGCAAGCGCGGCGTTGTTCTCCGCCATTGAATACGCAATTGAATTTAGCAAAAAGTGAAGAAACTAAGTGTCTTAACACTAATTTCTCATGTTCCATCTGCTTACTTTGTTATGCACAAAATACAGCGTGAAACTGGAAAAAAAGGTGACATTTTTATTCAGTTTACTCTTTTTTTTCACACTTTTTAAGTTTTTTAACGCATTTAAGTATAATATTTAATAGTATTTTATCGTTTTCTTCCTATTTATGAACAGCAAGAGACGGTATTACGGATAACTGTCAAGTAAATTAACTGGAGCTTATCAGACAGTTGAAAACGCATTTCCAAGAACAGTGTCCGACGTGAACTATGTTTAATATCACGTAATTCTATTTTCACTTAGAAATTCTATTAAGAAAGTTTCTGACTTTACACTTTAAGGTCGTGGGTTTGATTACCGCTTGAGGGAATGGTTACAATATTATATTATATATTTTCTTTTATTCAATATGTTTTTAAAATGAGAGAAATGAATGTTAAATTACTTTGATCTCTGATTATTCCATTAATAAAGCATTATTTTAACTTGAACTAAATGGCAAGATATATTAACATAAATATCAATTGAAGTCTATAAATAATTACGAGCCATTATAATATTATTCACACAGCGGTACAGCGTCTGATTGTGACCACGACGGTTGTGGATTCAATTCCCATTCGGGGGATTAATTTTGTGTTTTGTAAAACACTGTGCTTTGTCTAAGTTTTGTTATTCAATATGAGCAAGATCACGTCAAGTGGATCGCCCATTTTCCACTTGATCATAATAATTAAGTTCATATATATTTTTTATGAGTTACTATGAAAAATTGATCTCCCAAAGAATTTTTAAAAATTTGAATTTTTTAACAACATTACACATTTTACAATAAACATTTTAGGTACTTTTGATTAAAAATTAGATTGTAAATCAACTGTTAAAAATAACAAAACGAAATTTTCAGAATATATCGATAAATATTCATATTTTAATAAAATAATAACAAATATTAACTATTTGGTTATTATCATATTGTTAATTAATTTTTTAGTTAACAAATGAAAATTTCAGTGTGTGCTTGTTAAGAACGTAAAGTTTTTTTTTATTAGTTACATGCGTTATATATTTAAGTTTGAGATTTCGGAAGAAAATTTTACTGCTGCAAAAATAATCATATTATTTAAACTAATCGCGATTAGTTTAAATAATATGATTATTTTTGTTAAAAAGGAAAAAAGAACGAGTAATAACATATTAAAATTTGGGAACTCTGGTTATTATTATTTTATTTTTAAAACTCTATTGATAACAATTTTCTTATCTTGCGACACAAGCTTGCATTGCATTTATTTACTTATCTGAATACTGTATTGTTTTAATAAAATTAGCATTTTTAAGATATTTATACATTGAAAACTAAAATTTCAGCTGAATGAATAAAAATTTTGTAGTAATTTTTGTCGAAATGAATATTTTAAATCGTCGTAACTTTTTATTTATGAACCGTTTTAAATTAAACAAACATTAAACGTTGAAGGAAATGTTGCCAAAATATAATAGTTAAAACTGCATTTAAATCTGGTTAGCCGTTTCTGAGTTTAGGGTGTACTAACGAACAGAAAAACAGATAAACAGGCAAACAGAGAAAAATTGAAAAATAACTAATTTGGGCCCTATTAAATTATTATTATTATAGACGTCCTCTATACGATTATTTTTAATATGTCATCCATACACGGACAATGGTCAGTTACTGATTTATTATACATATATATCTTATTTTCTTATGTTTTTAGCTTCCCGCCGTATCCCGCACGAGACACAGGGAGGGTAGGCAGAGGTAACCCGGGAACCTAGTGTTAAGACACTCCGTTCCACTTCCGTTCCTGGAACGAGTGGCGGATCTCAACGCCGCGCTTTGTCTTATCACTAGAGCGATGAAATGAAACATTAAATATTTAAATTGAAAATACTAAATATTTCATATTCTCGACTGGAGATCGAACCCAGAACCTGTCGAATACAGCCACACACTTGTGCCGCTGCGCCACGGCGGGCCTCAGATTTATTATAAGTATACATTAACTTACCAAAAATATTTTGGTAAAGTGTTAGTCCTACGGTTGAAAGGCTGAGCCTAACAGTTGTGTTTAATTTCCCTGTGACGGCAAGTGCGGTGAGTAAACATTTGAGGATCTCTTACTAATGATTAAAGAGGTGACTCACGTATTATGAAGAACTCTTATTACTTATATATTCTTAACAGTTTTAAGTATTGTTATTTTTTTCTATTTTGGTTCACGCTATATCCCACACGCAGTGGAGTAGGCAGAGGCCTTTAGGAACCCAGTGTTAAGACACTCCGTTTCAATTTCACCTTCGTTCCCCATACGCACGTATAATTCTACGATCAGAAATGAAAAACCTTCATACATATCTTTTTAATTGTGAAATAAGTATAAATATTTCTTTTGAAATTTAAAAAATAACATTCATTTAAATCTGTCTTTACAAGCTTTTGAGCCAAATGAAATGTAAATGAACTGAAAGACAGTTCAAAAGCTCTCTATTATTATAAAATTATTTAAACTAAGCGTATAAAAATTCTAACGTAGTCGATATGGTATAGTGGTTAGAGTGCTTGGACGGTGTCCCAGGAGCGAGAATTCGTGTCCCAATTAATATTTTTTTCTTTTTGTGAACGATTGTTTTTCATTAAGCACAACGCGGCGTTGAGTTCCGCCATTCAACACGCAATGCCTCAATCTCGGCGGAAAGTGGGGAACCTAGGTTCCTAAGTTCCCTCTGTATACCCTGCCATGACAATAATTCTCTCGGATCGATTTCAACCACCGTATACTGTCAGTCAGTCAGTGCGGCACAACGATCTAGGTTCTTCTTTTTGATTCTTTAAAAGCATTTCACGTGACGTTTAAGATCGTTTGTAATAAAACAGTTTTTTTTTTCTTACATCTAATTCTCATACGTAATTTGCAATTCCTTTAATTTGACGGAATCCCCCATCTTGCCGGCCTATACAAAGGGAACTTGGGAACCTAATATTACAACACTCCGTTCCCATTAAGACCCTTCCGTTCCCCACTTTCCGCTTCTTTAAGACAATAAGGGTTGAGTTGCGGAATTCAACGCTTTTCGTTGTTACCGTAGAATTATATCAGTTTGTCGAGTGCCGATCGAATCCACAACCTTTCACGTAGTAAAGTCGCACACGTGCCCCCCTGCACCACAACATGCCTCTAAATTAATAAAGAATATAAAAATACTTTTACAAAATGTACAAACATTTTGTAACATTCACTCACTTCTTCTTGTATACAACGACAAGGATACAGTGATGATATCACGTACATAGCGTAATTTATTTTATTACAGTGAGAGCTTCTTTAATTTGATAAATAAGATTCTTTGAAAAGCATTATTTTGTTAGTTTCACGATGTATTCTGCATATAAATTAAATTTGAAATTTTAATATTTTATTAAATTAAAGAAAACGTATAAAAATTTGATCCGTCCAGTCCGGATTCCAAGAGGCGCGGGTTCAAATCCTGCTTCGTGCAAGTTTTTAAATTTAGTATTTTTCTTTCCTAAGTGTGGAATAACACTTTAAAAATAGCAAAAATATTTAAATATTTTATTCAAAATAAAAAGAAAAATGGTGAATTGCATTAGTTTATTAACTAGCGACCTGCCTGCGGCTTTGCTCGCTTGAATTACACTATTTTATCTCAATTACTTTGTGCTTCTAATAACATTATCACTAACAATATATTTGCACTTAAAACTAAAGTTTCATCTAAATAAATAACAAAAATATAACAATATTTAAAATTAACGTAACTTTTCTAATTTATTAACAGATTGAAATAAAACAAACACCAAATGGTGAAGGTTGAATAAAATTTCTTTTTTCTTTTTTTTTTTTTTGCTTCTCTTTGTATCCCGCACGAGGCAGGGTAGGCAGAGGGAACCCGGGAACCTAGTGTTAAGACACTCCGTTCCACTTCCGTTCTCCACTTTCCGCTTTCCGAATATGAGGCGTTACGTGTTGAGTGGCAGAACTCAACGCCGCGCTTTGCCTTATTAGCAAAGCGAAGAAATGAAACATTAAATATTTAAATTGAAAATATTAAATATTTCATTTCCTCGACTGGCGATCGAACCCAGAACCTGTCGATTACAGTCACACGCTTGTGCCGCTGCGCCACGACAGGCCTCAAGGGAATATAATATTGAAAATTGCATTTGATTTCTGATTAACCTTTTCTAAGATAGCGTGTATAACCGCATAGACAAAAAATTACTATTTTGAGCCCAATTAAAAAAATAAATAAAGAATTTTTTAAAATTTATCTTCCATGTACAGATCAGATGATCACTGAAGTTACTGCTTCAGACTTTAGAAGAACCGGCGCAAGAAAGTCAGTGGGACATGTCTTTTTTTCAAATCATCATATTATTTATAAATGACAATGATAAGTTTGAAATAAACTGGAGTGATATAGCTTTTGCATAAACGTAACTTTCACAATCGTATGTAAAACTTTTTCGGGCTTATTTTGAGGTCCAATTGTAAAAGTTCAATGTCCCATAAAAGAATTACAAGGTCTTACGCTTTTATTATCTGTACTCTTCATGTTGCATAGAAAAGAGACATTACGTTATCTTTAAGTGGCGGAACTCAACGCCGTGTTTTGCTTAGTAGTTAAACTTAATTTAAGCTTAAATTTATTTTTTTTAAAAATAGCTAAATTTTCAATAAAATGGCAACCGAAGTGACAATTTATGTTGAAATGGAAAAATATTTTTTATTTGTTTTACGTATAGTAAAAACATTTTCTGTAATAAGAGCTTTTCTTGTTACAAAATTTAATTTACTTTATTTAAATTTCTTCTAGGAATCAAGGAGAGGGTGATAATTAAAGGCAGAATGATGCAATTTCTATTACTTGTATAATTATGTATATTTAATGGTTATATATTAAAACAATGTGTCAATAAGTCTTCGAGAAACATATTTAGTTAGCTATTAAGAATAATAGTATTGATGTACAGATGATTAAACTTTAAAGTAAATTAAAATAAAAGCTATAAATCTTAGATTAAAAAAAAACATAAGAAAATGACCAAAACTAATACTTTATAAGGAATCTAGGATTTTGGCACAATTTTTGTGAAAATTTAACTGCAAAATAAGAGACAAATTTAATTTTGTACAGCTATGTATGTATGTATGTGTATTATATTTAAGCAAATTGACATATACATATATAATTTTATGA
>DWMZ01003747.1:0-12386 GCA_018249855.1 Eueides tales michaeli | reverse complement strand
GGCACGCGGGCGGCCCTGTATACTGTTTTTCGTAAAAATATTTTCTATAAGGAAATGGAAAATAAAGACAGCTAGCGTTAAGACCACACCGTTTATTTATTTACATAATCCCTACCTTTGAAATGTCATTCGAAAACACTCACTCACTCAGCTTCACGCTGTATCCCGCACATAGCAGGGTAGGCAGAGGGAACTTGGGAACCTAGTGTTAAGACACTCCGTTCCGTTTCCCCCCACCCCCCTTTACCTTATTACTAGAGCGCAGAAATGAAATTGATATTTAAATTGGAAAATATTATTTCCTTCTGCGGGATCGAAGCCATAACCTGTTGCGTTTAAAGTCTCATGTTTGTGTCAATGCGCTTCGACAGTCCTCATTCGTAAACAATACCTATATAATTTAATAGATCTATGGATAATAAATAAACCTATGTAATGACATGAGTCGCGCTGTAACTTTTCAAGGTTCATAATTAAACTCTACGAAGATCTGTAAGTATGGTACCTATAATGTGACTATTAATAATGTTTCTTCATATCTGAAACGTTTTTGCTCGAGGAAAATTATTTTCATGGAATGCTTAAGTGTTTTTAATCAAATATTAAAATAAAATTTCAGTAAAAATCTATGCATTATTGCAATTAAGGATAGGCAATAATTATTTCAAATAATTCGAAAAGTAATTAGTGGCGACTGCCACTAATTACTCTCTGCACTGTGTTTTTTTTAACTCCACACTGTATCCCGCACATGGCTGGGTAGGCAGTGGGAACATAGGAACCTAGTTTAAGACACTCCGTTCTGTTCTCCACTTTACGTAGAATTTAAGCCATGGCGTGTTAAGTGGCGGTTCCTTCGCCGCGCTTTGACAGATAAAAGAAATAAAAATATTAAATATTTCATTTCCTCGGGTGGATATCAAGCCCAAACCTATCACGTTTAAAACTCTCACGTTTGTACCACTGCACCTTGATAGACTTGTACAAAATCCTTAACAATAACATCATGAAATATAATATTCTTGAAGTTTTAATATGTTATGCAACATAACTATATATCGGATTATGCAATTCCTACAGATCTGCAATGGAAATAGGAAAATATGTACAATAAAAAGGAAATTAAAGCAAAAGTTTTGATGCCATTTGTCGCATCATTCCTTTTTTAAATATAAAATAGCGGCGTAAAAGAATAACATTCACTGAGCCTCATTTCTTTGCTCGTTTAGATATCTTGGATTTTGTATTTGGAATGTATTTATTTTAAAAAATATTCTTTTACTGCTCATTATTTTAATTTGTGTCCAATATGGTGATTAAACGGTAATAAGCTGTTTTTTAATTAGAATTCAGAAATATGCGCAAATTTTATTTAGAATCGATAAACTAACTACAAGCAACATTCACTTTTATATTATTTTTTTTAGCTTTACGCTGTATCCCCCACGACGCAGGATACGCAGAGGGAACCTTGTGTTAAGACACTCCGTTCCACTTTCGTTCCCCACTTTCCGCCGAATTTGAAGCATTACGTGTTGAGTGGCGGAACTCAACGCCGCGCTTTGCCTTATTACCAGAGCGAAGAAATTAAACCTTAAATATTTAAATTGTAAATATTAAATATTTAATTTCCTCGACTGGGGATCGAACCCAGAACCTGTCGGTTACAGTCACACGCTTGTGCCGCTGCGCCACGACAGGCCTCAATCTCTCTTTATATTCTCTTTATATATAATAAATCAATTGTAATTCTTAGACACTATATATTTTATTAAGAACAAATTATATTCGATTTATTACATATTGTTCTTTTTATAGATTTTATTTAAAGAAATTTGTGTTATTTGTCACTAAATATTAATTTGAATATTTAATTTGAAACTCTCCAAATCGGCTGACTTTTCTAGGTGAGGCTTGAAATTCGCTGAAATCTTTTGAGGCAGTTTCACTAATACTGTGGATAAATGCGTTCACTTTTTTATAATGATTAGCATCGGAAGAGCGTTGCTCTTTTCAATCATTTTGCCAATATGTATTTCAAAGGACACGTTTAGAGAAAGTTTTTTAGTTTCTATTCTATCAATCATTAGTAGTTGATCTTATTGGAATTATATTGATTGTAGCTATAGTAAGGTGAACGAGTAAGACAACAACAATTTTTTTCGCTCCCGAGTGTAGAATGTACGAAAAATTCAAAATTCCCTATTTCAAGGCGGCCACGATACATCGACCCTAATGTACATATTGTAATATGTTACAATACGAGCTATTTTTTTATTGCAGCTGGCTGCTACTCGCCACCGTTTCTTTATAATACAATATGCCGAACACACTTAGCTACAGAAATAAATAAATAAAATTAGGTATAAGTACATTAACTAACGTCACTTATATTTTAAAAAAAGTTTTCACTTCGGTAATTTTTTCAACAGTTTTATTCAGAAAATCTCAATAACGAAGAAGAAATTGCTAAATTGAAAACTTTTTTTTATAATTATTGTTATATATTCTTTATTGCATAAATTAAAAAAAACAAAACGAAATATAAGAACATAAATAAGTTAACAATAATTATTAGCTTTTTTTAAATAATTATTTATTAATTATTCACGCTAAATTCCGTTGGTAACAGGGTAGGCAAAGGGAACCTGGTGTTATGTGTTACGCATTGCGTGTCAACGGTGGAGTTCAACGCTACGCTTGCCTCGTTACCAGAAAAGCCAAGAAAGCAAAGCAAGAATGAAAATATTAAATAAATACTTCACTCCTCGAGTATCTCCTCGAGTCTTAGAATATACAACTGTCACGTTTACAGTCATACGCATATATGACATATGCCCTCGCATCACGGTGTATTACTATATTAAAGTTTTCTTCTTCTTAGTTCCATTCTTTATCCCTAGCGGGGTAGGTAGATAGAACGCAGCGCCAAATGCGACGGTCTCGGCATACCTCTTTCGCCTCGTCTACTATCTTCAACCTATTTCAGACCCTCCTCCAGTATCGTAGATACTGTGTTTTCAAAGGCCAACCGAGGCCTCCCCCTCCCTCTTTTACCACTCACTTTGCCTTCATAAATCTTTTTTACCATACTTTCACCAGTTATTCGTTCCACCTGCCCACACTACCTGAGCCTGTTCATCTTCATTATCGCTGTGACATCTACCTTGTGCCTACTTGTGGTATACGATCAGCTAAACTGACTTCGTATATCCTACAAAGAGATCGCATCTTCACAGTAGTCGTCATTCCTTCATTCTCCTTCTGTCTTTCGGCAGCAGTACGGCCAAACGAGCAGTTTTTCTGCTGTGACGTTTTCCTGTCGCAATAATGCAGCTAAGGCACCGTTAACTCTGTTACCGGCAGCAATATGTCGCACCACATCCATTTCGTATCTTCAGTCTGTGCTAAACATACTTCCCAGATATACCTCCGCCTATAGAAACATTGTTTCATTAAAGTTTAATTATTTATGTAAGTGTGTCTATAATCTTTACATATAAATATGGTTGAGGGTTCGGTCTGCGATTTCTAAATAATCGTGTTTTTTGAAGTATTAACAGCTAAGTAAATGATAACGAAACATAAAACGAAATATATTTTATAATCTGTTTCTATTTTATCTGTCTTTCCTGGCTTATCTCTGAGTCAGCTGAACTGATTTTTATGAGAGTAACCTTGAAAGTCTGAGAAGGATGTGGAACAACATTTTATCCCGGATTCCTGGCAAGATAGAAATTTATGTGGGAATAACTACGAACACCTATATAGAAGTGAATTAGTTAAACATTTTTCTATGAAATCCAACGATTTTTGCGAGTAAAATCAAATAAATGACCGAAGAAATCCTTTAACTACGATTTATTAAGTGCATTTCAATATAAATAGATATACATTATTAAAGAAACATATTTTTTAATAGACTTAAATTATTTAGATGTAGAAAAATATTTTCAAATGTAAAAATATTTTCAAATAAATTAATATAGTTTAGGCACGCGAAGTCGCGTGGAGAACGTTGTTTAAATGCAGTTATAACATTACTAATATATATAATTGAATTTTGCGATTATCACACTCAATACATGCATACCATAAATAAAATGTATAATTTTAGAATTAATTATTGTGGACAATAAAAGTAATATATTTTTAAAGTTACCGCCATTTAGTATATCCGGAATAGACTAACCATATTACGTTTTAAAACGTGAAATTATGTCATATTGAGAAAAGTATAAAAATATATTTTATTTTTCCAAATGTAAATTATTTAGACAGTAAGAATTTAAATAAGAATTTCGAATTTTATTTTAAGACTGTACTTTATTTATATAAATCCCAAGAATATTTTTAGTATAGGGCCGTTTTCCGAATTATCAAAACAGCGGTCGCAGCGTACCACAGATACTGTAAAATTCTTGTGACATTCAAGTCACATGTGACTTGACTAGTGTTTATATTACGGACGTCCGAATTATTAATACAGCTGACAGATGTTGGCGCGCTCACTAAATCGCTACTGTTTCGATAATTCGGAAAACGGCCAAAGTCACAAGAATTTTACCGCACTCTGGTACGCCATGAGCGCTGTGTGCACAATTCGGAAAACTGCCCTGGATTGTTATTTGTTGTTAAATGTCATTGTCAACGTCAATTCATGAATGTCAAAAATATCAGTTATGCATGTGTTTGTGTCACCTGCATTTCATATTGAATTTAAAATCATAGTTAAATAATTATAATGACTACTCCAAAGGCTGAGAAGGACTTACATTTACCTTTATCTAGAGTTAAAACTATTATGAAAAGTTCTCCAGAGGTAGATGCTGTTGGACCCGAACCTCTTTATTTAGTTACAAAAGTTACAGTACGTAGTTTTTGGCGGTATTTTTGGTTTTTAAATATTATTAGAGTATTTATTTAATTAACTTAATATGCTTATCTTTATGTATGCCCTTTCAGGAATTATTCGTGACGGATCTTGCAAAAAGAGCATTTAAAAACACTAAAAATAACTTTCTCGAATACAAACACATTGCCGAAGTCGTTCAAGAAGATGATACGTTAGATTTTCTAAGGGAAATTATGCCACGAAAGATTACAGTTAGACAATTTAAGGAAATGATGGCTAAGAAAGCGTCTCGAGGGGATGATTCGAATGAATCGAGTGAAGAATCGAGTGAGGAGGAAAGTAGTGATGATAGTTCCAGTAGCAATAGCTCAAGAACAATAGCTGAAGAACCTCAGAATACATAGTGTTTAGTTTTCATTTTATTTCTAAATATTATGCTTGGACTTCAACTCATTAGGGATAATTTTATGAATTTTTTATAATATTAATAATGGTAATTTGTGAACTATGCATTCAAGTGTTTTTATAAATAAGCTTTCACAAGTTTTAATAATGCTCTATTGAATTAGAAATTTATAAATTATAATCAAAAATAAGGGCTGACCATATTCCTTGATAACTTATAGTGTGTCATTAATACAAATGATTTCTAACTCATCACAAAAATTGCATCATTATTAATTCAATTTGAATTATTCCCACAATAAAAAAATAAGTTATAAAATAGTGTACCACAAAATTTTATATGTATAACATATAGTTGATATAAATTTCACTTCTGGGAGACTTTCTTTTTGCAAAAATTTACAGCATATCCAAAAGTATGTTATTACAAAATATGCCTACAAGTTGCCTATGCTAAGTGGTTGTGTTTACAAACGACTAGTATTTTTTTTTGAGCTCAGACTAGAGGGATAACCTCTGACTAAACTGTGGTTTGTTCTATTCCTATGCAGAGGAATTGAGTATGATAAATTGACAAGCAACCTATGTGTCAAATATTTAGCTATACATATTAAGAACAGATCAAAAATTAAAATAGCTTGTTAATACCATTTAAGTTTCTGTTGTGAAGTTAGGAACCGAGTGTTAAGAAACATTTTGTTCCCTATTTCCTGCTAAATTTAGGGTATTGAGTGTTGAATGGCAGTATTCAATGCAAACTTTGCCTTGACCAGAGTGAAGAAATAAAAGATATAAAACATCTCCTTGATTGGGGATGGAAGCCACATCTGTTACATTTACAGTTACACACATGTGTCTGCGCCATGATAGGCCTCAACACAATGTTTTGTTTAATAAAAACATATTTTTCATTCTTAATTGTAGAATAAATCATTAAAAATTTTAAAAATACCCTGCTCTAAACTGCTTTTTTTCACCTTTTCTTGTTTGAAATTCATGAAATAACTTATTTGTTAAATATAATAGTACAACTAAAACTTTTATTTAATCTTTATTTTGAAAGAAAAAATATTGTATATGACGATAACCAAATTGATGTTTTTCCTTGTATGGAATAGATGTGCATACCATAAAAGCTATTTTGTGAATTGTGCTACAACCTTTTGCAATGTTTAATATTAAAAAGAGATGATTGATGATGAAAGATGATGATGATGTGTTCATGTTTCATTTTATGTAATAAATAAAGTAATGTGTGAAAGTTTTTACATTAACTAACACAATGCCTTACAGGTGTTTAAAATTATGGATAACAGTCAGTGGCGTAGCTGGGGGGGTGCGAGAGGTGCGGTCGCACCAGGCATCAAAGTCTACGATCATCACGAGTTACTTAAATTGATTAAAATCTTAAGATCAACATTGTTACATACTAGGTTAAATAATCTCGCAATCATGTCAATCGAACATAAACTAGTCGATACTAAAAAGGTAATGGTCGATTTGAAAATGTAATTAACGATTTTGCTGGTTAAAAAGCGCGTGATGTTTATTTTTAAATTATTCCAATAAATTTTACCAAGATCTAATTGAAGCAATAAAATTTTATATATCTTCTCTACTGTGTTCTGAAATCTGAAATTATTTTGATTATTTTAAACGGCATCATTATATGAAATATTTTATACTAAATCCACTGTAGTAGTAATGAGAAGTACAGTGTAATGATAAACGCGTACATGTGATGATTATGGGTTCTATACTCACTTGGAGGAATGATTATAATTAAATTATATCATTTTCCTTTTGTAAGTGGGAAATGCCGTTATTTATGCGGTGCATAGTTCCTTTTTTAAAAAATACTATACTAACTTTTAACTGTAACTTTTTTAGTAACAATCAATACTACGTTTTGAAAATTGAGCAGAAATTGGAAATCGTAGTGTTATGGCACAACTCTCTGCCTCTTCTGCTATACTCGTATGTGGGAGATACATAAATCTATATTGTTAGTATAAATAAAAAATATCGTTTGTTGAAGAGCCTGTAATAAACATTTATCTACTATTGCGTGTTCAAAACATTGCTATTATTTTATGGCCATGTAAAGTTTTCAAAGAATCTTAAATTTTAAAATAACCGTTTTGTTAAATAAAATAATACATTTTCATTTTTCATATTATTTTGAAAGAATAAATATTAAATATGATAATAACTTAATTTGATATTTTTCTTATATAGAATAGATGTGCTTACAATAGGCTATATTTTGTGTAAAGTGCTGCCACCTCTTGTAATGTTTGATATTAAAAAGAGATGAATGTGTTCATTTTTCATTTTATATAATAAACAAAATATTAATTGTTCAAGACTTTAATTTATAACCAACCAACCTAATTTAATCCTTGTCTAACACAATATACTATAAGTACGTAAAATTATAGATAACAGTAAGATTTAAGCAAATTATATGAAATATTTTGTACTAAAACCACTTTAGTAGTACTGATAGGTACATTGTAATGATAAACGCGTACATGTGATAATTGTGCATTCTATACTCACTTGGAGGAGTGATTATATTTAATTAATATAATTTTCTTTTCTGCAGCCGTCTAGGTGTTGCAGCGTAGCGTCTGACATGACGCAAATGCTGTACCTTCGATTCCCACCCGAAAGAATTTTTGTCTTTGGTTTTGAGATAGCGCGGGGTTGAGTTTCGCCACTTAACATTTTGCGTCTTGAATATTTTCTCAGGCACGGGTATGGGGCGTTTTAAAACTGCGTTCCCTGTACTCATCCTTACTTATGCGGTATATAGTGTAAAGCTATAAAAACCAAATTTTCTTCTTTACTAAGGCAGATTTTTTTTAGTTTCGCCGCTCAACATACAATGCGTTGTTTAGCCAATTGGATAGAACTTCGTAATTTTATTGTTATGGCACTATTTCTCTCTGCCTCTTGTGTTATACTCGTATGAGAGAGATAAATCTATACTATTAGTATAAATATACAATAACAGTTACTAAATTTCCTGTAATTAAAAAATATCTACTATTGTGTGTAACTTTGCTATTATTTTATGAATCTGTAAGTAGTATTTATTTTTAGTTTATTTAGAAGAAGTAGGGGGAAATAAAAGTATTACAGAAACCTGATTACATAACACTAAAATAAGCTAAATCGATCATTTGGATCAACAAACAGATTTATCGTCCCTGAAACAACAAAATAAGCATAGCAAGCTTAAGTTGCTGGTTAAGAAACCGCACCTCTTAAAAACTGTCAGAAGAGCAATTTATATCCAGCTACATTCTAGTTTCTATTTTTTATATATTTTTGTTGTAATAATATTTATTTTTCTTATCTAAGCGTGGAATAATTCCTTGCTCTAAACAGGATTAAGTGTTAAATTGGCGTATATTTTTATTTTTTAAACTGTATAAATAAAATAAAGTCTAAATGGAAAGTTGCCAAAGTATTATAGCGAAAACTGCGTTTCTGACGTTAGCGCATACAAACGCACAGAGAAACATTTTAAAAAGCCCTATTACATTTAATGAATATAAGATTTTTTTACTATACGTATAAAATGTTAAGTGTGAAAGACTTCATTATTAACTTATAAGAAATAGCCTGCAAACCTTATTTAATCCTTGTATTACACAATGTCTCATACATATGTAAGATTATATATAGCATATTTTATATAATAGCCGCTTTAGTACCAGTGATAGAATTCTTGTCAATGTGGATTGTTGCGACTATTGTGGGTTCGATTCGAAGAAATGCTTATCATTTACTTTCTCTGGAAACCAGAGAGCGCGGCGCTCAACACGTAGTATCTCGAAAATTTGGCGTTGCGCAAAACAGACGTATCATAGCACTATGATCCCTTTGCCCTAACTTATACTTTCTCCATACGACATATAGTGTAAAGGTTTAAAAAATATAGTTTAGTGAGACGAAGTAGCATTGGTTTCACCGCTCAACAAAGAATACAATGCAATGAAAATTGAGTAAAAAGTGGAAAACAGAATGTTTTGGCACTATATTCTCTCTGCCTTTTCTGCTATGTTCTTTGTTCTTCGTTACACTCTTGGCAGAGTGGTCGTGGTCGCCACGGGTTGGTTGATATCGGTTACAGTGGCTCGCTTCACAAGCCGCCGCCATTCATCTCTCAACGCCGTCTTCTTTACACATTCGTGGAAGGCGTTGTCCGTAAGCCGCCTTGATCTGGTCGATCCGTCGCATCGGGGACCTGCCACGCGATCGTGTCCCTTCTACTTTTCCCTGTATCACCAGACGCTCGATGGATTCGCTTCCTCTGCGAGATACATGCCCAAAGTAGGTAAGTATACGGGCTTGGACAATGGAAGATAGACGCTGCTTCACTTTCAGTTCTTGGAGTTTTTCATTCATTCATTCTTCATTCAACATTCGTTCTGTGCTCAGTCCACGACTCTCTGAGTATTCTCCTCCAGCACCACATCTTCAGCACCACATCTCCAGCACCACATCACAGGGTCCAGTTTTCCGCCGCATAAAGGAACACGGGAAACACAAGCGCACGCACCAGCTGTGATTCGTCCCCTATGTTATGACACGGCATTTCCAAACTTTTTTCAATTGGTCCATGGTTGACCTGTAAATCGTCATGCGCCTCTTGATCTCGTCCACGCATCCACCATTGTGAGATATTAGAGCTCCAAGATAAACGTACGATGATATTACTAGCAACCCGCGATTTAAGTTACTTCTGGCGAGTTTTTATTTGCTCGATCGATGATCATCATTTTGGTTTTAGTACGATTTATCATGAGGCCACAACCAAGGCTAATTTGCTCTATTTTGTTCAGAAGTTGTTCTATATGGCCCACGCTAGTCGCAAACAGGGCGGTATCGTCCGCGTAACGAAAATTTGAGATTTTTTGGCCTCCTATACTCAAACTTCGACTTCGAGGGTCTTTCTCATAATGAGCTCAGTATAGATGTTAAAGAAGAGCGGTGATATTATGCACCCCTGACGGACTCCTGCACTAGGATGGAAATCACCAGACAAAACTTCATCTGTTTTTACTGACGCAGTAACATCTTCATAGAGATTTCGCAGCATGTGCACAAGATGTTTCGGAGTTCCCATTTCTAAAAGGGTTTTCCAAAGAACAGGCCATCTTACCGAATCGAAAGCCTTAGAGAAGTCCACAAAGCATATGTATGTCGGCTTGTTGAACTCTCGGGCCTTCTCTACGATTTGGCGCACCGTTAGTATTTGCTCACGAGTACCCTTGCCCTTTACTAATCCTGCCTGTTCAGAGGCGATCTCCTTGGATAGGAATGCTTTCAGGCGCTCGTTGAGCACGTGCAATAAGATTTTACTCGCGTGGGATATCAAAGCGATAAGCCTGTAGTTGCTACACGTTTTGGTGGAGCCCTTCTTATATACTGGGACGAAAACCGTATGTACCCATTCCCTCGGCCATTTGCCAGTTCGCCAGACATTATTTCACACTTCTGCTATGTATGTATGTGCAAAATAAAGTAATATATTTTGAAGCTCCTGTAATAAATATTTGTCTACTATTGTTTGTTTAAGATTTTGCTATTTTTTTCGTTCTATGGATGTATTTGTGAGTAGGTATTCATACTTCTGTTAATCGGAACAAATAGAGGAATAATAGAGGAATAATAAAATATTTAGTATAGTAATTATCTATTTAGCATGGTTTCTTTCTTTTTAGTACTATACAGTCGGGATTTTTTGTTCTTTCTTTTTTTTATTTTTCATTTTCTTATTAGGATTAATTAAATATGAGGCCTGTCGTGGCGCAGCGGCACAAGCGCTGCCTGTAACCGACAGGTTCTGGGTTCGATCCCCAGTCGAAGAAATGAAATATTTAATATTTTCAATTTAAATATTTAATGTTTTCATTTCTTCGCTCTGGTATTAAGGCAAAGCGCGGCGTTGAGTTCCGCCACTCAACACGCAGTGCCTCAAAACGGAGGTGGAACGGAGTGTCTTGACACTAGGTTCCCGGGTTCCCTCTGCCTACCCTGCCTCGTGCGGAATACAGCGTGAAGCTAAAAAAAAAAATAATTAAATTCTCTTAATTATTTGTTATGACATAAACATTGATAAGATCAGAGTAATGAAATATTAAAGTATGCCAGTTATAAATAATTAAAAAGTTAGGCAAATAGCGTGAATGGTTGATAAAACAATTTTAAATTTGCATATATCCTGTACTGTTACAGAAAATTAATAAGTAACATAATGCCGGTACGTGCTTAATTACCTAGTTTAAAATATAAATAGGTAGTACCTGTTATGTCCTATTCATCTGTTTTGTGCGTATTGTATAACTATTATCTATTGTATATATATTGTATACCTTACTAGTCACCGATCCTGCTTCGCCATTTGCAATAAATTCTATAAATAACAGTGAAAACCGCATTAAAATTCGTTTCCTGCATGGTTTAGAAGGAGTTCAGTTCGAGATCGTCGAGGAATGTATGAACATCTGCGTTGTTGTTTCTAGTCTGGATGGACATGTAAATATTTCGTCTTTTTGTCACTTTACCCCAATCATCTGTACCCATCGGATTCAGAAAGTGAAAGTCCATATTTTTAAACTTTTGTACAGTTTTAGGTATTTTTATTATATTACTCTCTGAAATTCTTGTATTAAGCACCTATTGGATACTGATATTTTAGTATATGAACAAAACAAATTATTTTCACTGTTTCACGACGTCGCACAGTCGTCATTATTAGTATTTTTTATAACGTCACTTATTTAAGGACATCTGGGCTTCTAAAACAAACGAACGATATCTCAATTATGACAACGGATTTACCGTTGGATGGTTCTGGAGATACGATATACTTAAGAATATTACGTATATACATACAATAAGCACGAAAACATAACCCTTATTTGGCAGTCGGAAATAAAAACGCTGGGATCCAAAAGTTCACTTTTACTTTGTTATAAAATCATGCAAATTATGTACCTTAAATGTTTTATAAAAAATGCGTCCAAATATATTTGTTTGTGTTATTATGCATTATATTGTTGACACTCAGTGTTGGCCGTCAAATGTTGTTCAAATAATGTTGTGCGGT
>DWMZ01003746.1:0-12386 GCA_018249855.1 Eueides tales michaeli | reverse complement strand
ATATATATATATATATATATATATATATATATATATATATATATATATATATATATATATATATATCAGGGTAGGCAGAGGGAACCTGGGAACCTAGTGTTAAGACACTCCGTTCTACTTCCGTGCCTCATTTTCTACCGAATGTGCAGTTTATATAACACACTTTTATAATGAATTAATACCTTATTTAAATATTTATTACCTGTACTTTGCTTTACTGAAATCGGTTTTTTATTACTAACAAATATATTCGGCAATAGACCGACGGTGCTAGTAGACCAAGGTAAACAATGCGCTTTACAGTGATTTTCGACTTTTTTATCGAAAAAAAAACCATAATATCCTGAAGACATAAAGATATAATGAATCTAAGTATTAAGGCTTACCAGAGCAAGGACATGAAAATAACAAAGTCCCCTGAGTAGCAATAGAACACATATCCGTTGCATTTCAAGTCATTCTTAATATATTATAATTTTTTCCAGACTCTAAAAAATAAACGCCATAAACAAAATCAATTTTAGCACGCTTTATTATGTTTGTTAGGTTGATTAGATTATGTTTAATAGTCAATATTTTCATTTCTTCACTCTGGTAACAAGGTAAAGCGCGGCGTTGAGTTTCGCCACTGCAATGCCTCAAATTCGACGGAAAGCGGGGAACCCAAAACCAACCCAGTGAACCCAAGACCACATGCCGTTGTTCTATACGCTGAAAGACTTCATGTTTTTTAAATATATATTATTCTGATATAAAAAGTTTCCGTGACATTTAATTGTTTTGTTAGTTTTTTCACAAAAGAGTGTGATAGCATTCATCTGCCAGCAAATTGTGAGCGTGGTTGGACAACAATCGCTTTGTAGCGCTTTACATTGTCAAATATATGAGTGCTTAATGTCTTTTGGGTGTTTTCATTTTAAATTTGAAATTAAGCGCCGTAAATTAATAGCTGAGTTACTTTTAAATAGTAAATAATAACCAATTGGTTATTTTTTGTTATAACAAATATTTCTTGCTTCAACTGTAAGCGTTACAGGTTGTGGGTTCGATTCGCATTTGAGGATATAAATTTTTATTTTCCTCGCTCTGATAGCGAGGTGAAGTGCAGCGTTAAGTTCCGCAATTAAACATACAATACCTCCATTAGACGAAAATTAGATAATAAAATTGTCTTAAGGAGAGCGGAGAGTCCTTACACTAGATTTCTAGATTTTGCTCCTTCTGTATCTCATTGTAAGTGCGAGTGCATAGAGTGAAGCTGAAATAAAAATAAAGTTTTCAATTTAATAATTAACTTGACCCGAAAAATCACTGCGACATATTGGCAAAGTGAATTTCTTTAGCCGCTACCCGATTTTTACAAGATATAGTTAAGAATTTGAGGCCTGTCGTGGCGCAGGACACAAGCGTAGAACTGTAAACGTGACAAGTTATGGGTTCAATCCCGATTTGAGGAAATATTTTCATTTATTTTCCCTGCTGACAAGACACGGTGGTACAAAACACGGTATTAACATGCAATGTCTCAAAATCAGCAGAAACGAGATGGTGTATTTTAATACTAGGTTCCCAATTTTCCTCTGCCTACATTGCCATGTGCGAGACACAGCGTGAAGCTGCGTGAGTTAATGAGTGTTAAATATGAAAATAAATTTACGTCATACGATAGACAGTTTGCAATTTAAACTGTCATCATACGTCTGTTTACTATTAATCATGGTATAATACGTCAATTTGACGGATGATGTCTCTAGAGAAGTGCCAGTAGCAAGCGTGTGAACGACTCAAATGAATTACTTCCACTAAGTGTAACAGATACTGACGTAAATGACAGATATTGGCTTTATATTTATGAACTAATCATTTGATCCGGTTTCGTTTGATATATTCATACTGTGTCCCGTAAATGGCGTTGTAGGCGGAGTGAACTTGGGAACCACGTGTTAAGACATTCTGTTCCCATTAAGACACTTCCGTGCCCATTTTGTGTGAGTGTGCTTTGTCTCGTTACCAGAACGAGAAAATAAAAATATCATATATTTCATTTCCTTGAGTGCGTATCGAATACACACCCGACTTATTTATAGTCACTTACTTGTGCACCTAAAATGTGACGGCCTTTAATTTTTGTATTTTGTAAGTGCAGCAAAATTATTTCAAATGTACTTTTTATAAGTAACGAGTTAATACACCCAGTGTCTTATTTAAAACATCATACATCAATATTTTCAATTAAAAATAAATAACTATAAAACTGCATAGCAATAAAAAGAAAAAAAGCAAGTCAAATAGTTCACTAGGATTGACGGGGGCCTATTAAAGTTTCATAGTAATCCTTGTAAAGATTTCATTGGTTGAAGAATAGGACCCGACTATTCCCTAGAAAATTAAATGTACATTTTTTTTCTTCACTCTAATGGCTAGACATAAAGCGCGGTGTTTCATTCCACTACAAAATTCAGCTGAAAGCGTGGAACGAAAATGTCGCAAAGCGTAAGCGCGCTAAAAAGTAAAACAGAAGAAATATAGAAGAAAATTAAATGACGTCTGAAAATGATCAATTACATTCAGAACCAAGCGAAACGACAGCTATTGCTATTTTTTTTTTTTTGTTGATGATAGGCAAGCATTTGTCCACTATCTCACCTGGTGGTAAGTGACGATGCAAACGAAGGTTGAGCATGCTTGTCTAGGTAGTACCTATTCACTCGTTCCTTAAAGAGGGCCAGGTTATACTTGTCGGGGAACAGTTCAGCAGGCAAGGAGTTCCACTCCTTAGCCGTTCGCATTAGGAAAGTGGAGGCGAAGCGCTGCGTACGAAAAGGTGGTATATCGACGACGTATGGGTGAAATCCCTGCCTACGTCTACTGTCCCGCAGATAGAAGGGAGAAGAGGGTATTAAGTCATGCAGCGCTGCTATAAAATGTTTTATTGACCTTCAAACATTTGCTTATTATTGGATATTAGATACAATTTTTACAAAAGTGAAATTGTATTTCTGATGTCAAAGTAATGAAAATTCTATTATGAGAAAGTTTCAAGTTTTTATAGGTAATATCGGAATTTTATAGATTACTTTATATCTTTTATAGATACTAGTTTTAAAGGGAATCTGCCATAAAATACTTCTGCTTTGCTAAAATTTATACCAAATAAATAAATTTATGCCATTACACCAACAAACAGAATAATTTGATATTTTGTTTTATATTTTGTCATCCTTGTCAAAGTCTGCACTGTCGGTGGCAACAAGCGTGTGACTGTAACCGACAGGTTGTGGGTACGATCCCCACCCGAGGACATGAAATATTTAATATTTTCAAATTAAATATTTAACATTTCCATTTCTTCGCTCTGGTTACAAGGCAAAACGCGGCTTTGAGTTCCGCCACTTAACACACAATGCCTCAAATTCGATGGAGAGTGCGGAACGGAGTGTCTTAACACTAGACTCCTAGGTTCCCTCTGCCTGCCGTGCCATGTGCGGGATACAGCGTGAAGCTGATAGTTGAGTTGTCAGTTCATTATTTGTGTATTTCCGTTGTTGTTTTTTTTAATAACTGAATGAAATATTGAACGAACGATTAAATGAATAAATGAATAAATAAAATAATAAATGTCCTCTTATATGAGTACTGCCACATTAGTTGTATAACTAAAGTGATTTTTATAGATAATGGTACCGAACTCTTCCTTCCCCAAGAGAAGTTTCAAGAGATTTTGAATTTCCTAAGCTTCTGACTAGAAAGGTCACTATTGCGGGTTCGATCCCTCGGGGAAATTCGGAAAAATACAAATATTTATTTTCATTTCTCCGCTCTATTAGACGTAGCGCAGCGTAGTTTGGCTACTGAACTCTTTTATAAGCTAGGGTGCTGTAACTTTGCCGCTTTTATGTTGTTCGTGTCTCCGTAGGAATATTTTTACAAATTTCCGCTACTCAAAGATAATTCCTTAGAATAATCGTTTGGCAAGAGAGAATGCTATTAATGAAATAGTGTGACTAATTTCAAAATATCAATCCACACTTAGGAAAGAAAACGTATGAAAAATTGACTGATTTTGGTACATTTATTATTGTTCTTTTTATCATACATAATTTTCTCAAAAATATATTGAGCTGCAACGTTGTCAATATATTAAAACAGTCCTTAGGCTCAAATCCAGCCACGTACATTTTTTTTATCAATTGTCTAAATAAGCATTTTACCAAAACTTACATTTCTTACATTTCTCAAAACCAAATAGTAATTCTTCCTTACTGTTACATTACGAGTTTTAATAATAATTTTGCGCTTTTCGCTCTCTTAACGCCACTTTAAGGAATCTCAAGCGTCAAATAAAAGTTTTGAATGTACAAAAGTTAAAATTTAGGTCGTGTATGATTTAAGCAAGCAGCATTGTTGGAGCCACAATACTGTCTTCCACACATTTATATTAAAATACGCAAGTGGAAACCTGTAATAGCTGTGGGAGTTTAAAAATACTGAAAATATAGCTGCTTTTCTAGCATTTTTCTATATAGAAAATAGAAAATATTTAGATTGAAGGAGTAATGAATGAGACTTTTTCTTACTTTTAGTTTACATTAAAGCAATATGAAAGTACATTGTTTATAACTTTACATTCAATTTTTAAAATCATTGCGTGTGGTAACTATAGTGTTGTAATCAGTGATCAAACTCTTCGTGGCGCTTTTTCTCCTTATTGGAACGAGGAAATGACATTAATTGTTAACCCAAAAGAGAATTAAACCCAGAACTGTCGCGTTTCCAGTCACACTTTGTGCCTCTGAGTCAGAAAGAAAAAAATGTACATATTATTATATATGTAAAAGTTGTGAGTATAAACGTCTGTACAAAGTTCAAAAAAAAATTTTCTGAACGGATTTAGATGAAACTTGACAGTACTGTAAGTATGTGAGATTTTATATATTTTTGCTATATTATAACAATCATTTTATGCGGGCAAAGCTGCACGAAGTCAGCTAATCCTCTTTAAAAACCAATCAAATATTCCTACGTTAATAATTAAATAAGACATATAATTGGATACTATATTTTTTTTATTGAGGACCTTTGAGGCCGTCTTAACCGCAATGTTAAACTAAAACGGAGAGCCTTAACACAAGGTTCCCAGGTTCCCTCTGCTTACTATACTATCTGCGAAATATATCACTAAGCTTAAAAAAGTTTATAAGTGTCATACATACATTTTTAAACTTTTCCCATTTTTTTCTAAGGATAAGAAAAAAAAGACGTTAATACCATTTTTCGTACTGCAAGTACCCATTTTTAGCCTAATTTCCATACATCTATTGGAATGGTATACATCTATGAAATACCTATTTTTTTCACTTTTAGATTTTCTTCTTCATTTCTTCTGTAAGTTTTCACTTCGTGAAGTTTTAGAGTTTAAGAACCAAATTTCATAAGTGTAGGTCCACAGGCAGTACTATGTGGTTTTGATGACTTGACAGTTCATGTTGACTTAGAAGCTTGGTTTCTTTGTGTTCAAAGCGACAGACACAGACTTTAATATTCGATATTAATTTAAGCTTGCGTTCAGGTAGAACACAATCTCTAGATAAATGATCGATACGGGTTCTGTGTTAATATTATCACTAAAATGCATCTAATGATTTTTCTGTTTTTTAGTTATTTTTTTCTACAACGCGTGATTATTTTAACTACTATTTATTTTATTAAACCAAGTGATTTACTCAACCCGCAATAAAAAAAACCGTTTTTTTTATTTTTCTTTCGACGAAATTGAAATATTTGCTTCAATTTAAACGTAACAATAAAAATAAATGTTATTTATTTCTATAGTAAATATATGAAGCACTGTTAGGCACAAAAATAAGTGAAAATATGTAAAAACAGCGAATTCTGCTTGCATTGTATGTTAAATAGCAGAACTCAATGCCGCGCTTTGCCTCGTTTCCAAAAAGACAGAATGAAAATATTATATTTTTCAGTACCTTGAGAGAGAATTGAACCCACAGACTGTAATGTTTACAATCAAATGAGAATAAATAAACAGAGTAAATCCACAATAGCCTGACACGTACGATATTGTGTTTAGATAAGACACTATAAGGTCGTGTTAATTCCCGTCTCAATAGATTACTGGGGAGTGTAAAAATAGCGATAGGCCCTTAATTTGTCTAATGAAATGTTTTGTTCGTTAACATTCTTTTACGAGAAACGTCTATACCTTTTATAAGTCCATTAATAAATATAGAGGAAAGAGATAACAATTTAAGTGACAGAGTTTTCATGCTGTATCCCGCATTACTATACTAAGGTAGACAGAAAACATACTCCATTCACCTAATTTCTACTCAATTTTCTAGATTTTACGTGTTGAGTGGCGGAAATCAACGCTGCACTTTGTCAACAAGAGCGTAGAAAGGTTAAGATAGTCTCTCAGATCGAACCTCGCCACCGCAGCTTCTGTATATATTTTCATATTAAAAACTAAAATAATTTTATAAGTTCCCCCGCACTTTCTTGTACCAATCATTGTTATCACACCGCACGTGTGTTATAAAACAGGTGTAAATCATAACTCGAGTTGCGTCGTAAAACATAACAACGCGTCGGTGTAACGACGATATATTATAGTTTAGAGTTATTTAAACGTGAGCTTTTTAAATATTGTGGGTTTTCAGACGTAAAACGTCTTTTTTAGCTTGTAAAAGCTCCAAAATCGAGTTTTAAGATGCTCCTTTACCAATCAAACAGAACGCAATTGAACTGGCAGAGCTTAACGCCACGCTTCTTCTATCATGCTGTAGAAATAAAATCATTTTCAAAATTTAACTACAAGCATTTCCAGTGTGATGATGGTCGTGTGCGCCTTGATTATTATTTTTTACTGATCACAGTTATTAACTTCTGATTTTTTCATTTTCAATCTTTTAACGAAAGATTAGTCAAATTAACCATGTCTTGAATATATTTGGAAATGTTCCTTAAAAAATATGTGAAATAATATGGACAACAAAGTGTCTTAACAATAAATTACTTTTAAAACGAAACTCGAGGTCTGTGATGGCGCAGGGCCACAACGTGTTACTACAAACGCGACATATTGTGGGTTCGATCCCCACTCAAGGAAAATAAATAATTAATATTTACATTTCTTGCCTCTGGTAACAAGGCAAAGCGCGACGTTGAGTTCCGTCACTCAACACACAATGCTTCAAATTTAGTGGAAAGTGCTGAACGGGATGGTGTACAGTAAGACTAGGTTCCCATGTTCCCTCTTCCTACCGCGCTATGTGCGGGATATAGTGAAACGAAATTAACGCCGAAGGAATTCGACAGATTTTTGTATCTAAACATATATAAAACAAAAATAAACGAGTCGCAACAGACGACAGTATGACACGACTTTACATCACAGAAAAAAATGAAGCTCTAAGCAAGATACACGCTCATGAATTATTTAGCATTCGTACTTTGTACGTATCTGACAATTTAAGATGTTTTAACTTTGACGCAGTGTTTCTGTACGTCACATTTTCTAATGTAGCCGAGAATATCTTCATTTTGTTATCATATTTAATACCTTTAACTGAAGAATTCTTGTATATATATTTATATATAATATGAAATTCGAAAATGGTTTCAATGTTTTTAGGAAATTCAAGAGAAAAAAGTCTAATTAAGTTTTATCTTTAGAAAATATGATATTATCTGTATTTTTAGGCAATTAAAAACTGTATTAGTATTATTATAATGTAATGATAAATTTTAACACACACACACCACATAAAGTGACAATGTTTCAAGTGCAAGTTTCGCTTCTTGTAAGGAAAACTATTATAGAGGGAACTTGGGAACCTAACCTTCTAAGGCACCCCGTTCCCACTTTCCGTTGAATTGAGGCATGCAATGCCTTCTTCTCTTCTCTCTCTCTCTCTCTCTTGCTTGAGCAACGAATCTGAATACTGCGCTTCGGTGCTAAAGCCCCTCGGTGCTGAAGCGAGGCGAAAATGAGCATATTAAATATTTCATTTCCTCAAGTTGCCATCGAATCCACACACCGTCGCCTTTGCTGTCACATGTTTGTTTGCTTACACCACGACTGGCCTCAAACAGACAGTAATTACTATGTGGGAATAATTTTCATATCGTTAGTACGAAAATGGAATAAAATATGGCAAAAGACGGCGTTGAACTCCGACATTCTTAATATCTGAAAAATATAATAAATAATAACATTTTACCTTTCCAGAGCATTAAGAGAAAATGTAGCAGAAATGGTTTAATGAATCCCACTAATATAATTAATGATCGTTGTCGTAATGTCATCGACACGTTAGCTCAGATATGACCCAACTGAATCATTCATTGATGATGCATGCGGTTGGCCAAATTTTATGCGAATTAAGTAAATCTGAATATATATTTTTTTTATTTAACGCAATCTTAAACATAGCAGGGTAAGCAGAAGAAACCTGGGAAAATAGTATTAAGACACTCTATTCCCATTAAGACACTTCCGTTTACGCTTTCTTCTGAAATGAGATATTACGTGTTGAAATGCAGTGAAACTCAACACTGGGCTTACCTTGTTACTAGTGCGATAAAAGTGAAAATATGACATACTTTACCACACGACAAACAATCTTGTTTACAGTCACACACTGTTGTTCCTGTACCACGACCGGCATCAAATATATGAATATGTTTATTAATACATTTGTCACGTCACAGCATCACGCTGTGTCCTGCACATGGCAGGATAGGCGGAGGGAACTTGAGAACCTAGTGTCAAAATAGTCCATTCTGTTTCCCACTGTCCACCGAATTTGAGGCATGGCATATTTAAATTGAAAATAAGATATAGTGTGAAGCAAAAAAGTAAAGAAAATTAAAGAACAGAACGGCATGATATTTCTGTATACCCTGCTACGTGCGCAAAATAAAAATTTTATCTTTAATCTTATCTTTTTTTAACAAACATTAATAAAAATATATATATTTCCAAAACATATTTATATTTACCTCGAAACTTTCTAGTTCAGAAATCCGCTGGCATTATCAAGTGTTTGCGGTTTCTAACTTACCGTTGCATTATTCAACGGATATTGAATGGTCTCGTGACCGCCCTTCTAAGTAGCTTAGCTAAGAGGATTTAGTTTATCGTATAGGTATTTCTAAAACTGTTCTTTCAATAATTTATTTTTCTCATTCATTAAAATTGCAGATCAATTATTTTGGTATTGTGAGACAGTATTTCATTATAAACTCGACGGTACTGGATTCTATGGGAACTTGCTTAATTTATAAAATTAAAATAAACGGTTTATTAGCTCTTGTAAAACTGAGGCCGTCTTGGCTGACACAGCCGTTATGAATTCAAAGCTCACTATAGAAAATTAATTACATTAATTTCTATGTTCTCGTAACGAAACAAATTACAGGGTTTAACTCCACCTATCAACACGCAATTAAGGGGAAAGCAGGGAATAAGGCGTCTTAATATACGCGGGGAAAAGATTGAAGCTGCTTATTTTTCTTAGACAAGGAGCAGCGTTGACTTCCGCTAACGCACAGTGCCTCAAATTTGATCGCATAGTCAATGACGGAATATATTAATACTAAGTCATAACAATAGTACAAATATTTGTGAAAATCAATGCAAATATGTATAATTAATGAGGGTAGTCAAGGCGCATGGGCACACGCGTATGACTGTTAAAGCTACGGACAAAGAGTTTTATTCCCACTCGAGGAAACAAAGTATTTAATATATTCATTTCTTTGCTCTTGTACCGAGACAAACCGCGGCGTTAACTTCCGCCACATAACATACAGTACTCGACAATTTGGCGGATAGTGTCTTGATTCTAGGCTCCTAGTTTCCCCTCGTCCACCCAGTGCGGGATACAGCGTGAAAATATTAAAAAAATGTATAATTAAAATATAATCCGACAATACCCTACGTACAACATGTCGATTTATGTATGTGTATATATAGTTTTATACAGAACGTATAAATCAGTATAACAAACATGTCAATGTGGACCGAAATACATCTTTCAGATTACGATCTGGACATGAGCGGATCCTATTTTAATTCGCACAGCTTTCAGTGATATATTCATGTATGAATTTAAATAAAATATTTATTTATTTTTGATTTCTCGCTATACGAATAGGTTTCTTATTTTCGAGACATTTCGTGTTGAGTGGCAGAACTAAGCGCTGCACTATGTCTTGTTATCAGAGGATTCAAATAGTGATGTCTGAATGAACGGCTTCCTTTTATGTGAAAATAAGCCACAATATTTAAAATGTCACTCAAAATAATGCTGTCCAATTGATTCAATTTATGTATAAACGACAAATTATTTGAATTTTATATAATACTAGTATTCACCTGCAGCTTTCGCTATCAAAATTTAATATGAATAAATAATAGTCAGGTATTAACAAAGTATATACACAAAGATAACTGTAGGTACAGATGTTTACACTGACACGAATGTTATACGTATAGGCTATACTCTTTCTTAGTGTTAAAATACTATCTTTTCCCGCTAAAGGCGTTGTGTATTGAATGGTGAAACTCAGTGCCGTGCTTTGCCTCGTTACCATTTAATATTTTCATTACTTCGCTCTGGTAATAAGGCAATGCGCGGCGTTGAGATCCGCTATTCAACACACGTTAAATTCGGTGTATACCGGAGATTATTGGTGTATTAATGGGAACGGGATGTCTTGATATTAACTTCCCATATTCCTTTTACATACACATCCCGCACATAGCAGATGTACGGGATACAGTGTGAAGCTAAAAAATAAACGTATTTACTTGGATTTAATACAAAATAGTACATATCCAGCTTTAACACATAAGTCCATTCAGGCGTACAGAGAACCGCATGAAGCGCATACGATAAAACCTATTTGAAAGCATCGAAAGCTTCGAAACCAGTACTTTTGGTAGGAGCTAGGAAATATTTTATTGAAAGCTTAGTTTAACTTAGCAAGTAAGGTATAAAGTGTTATATTATACGATTATTTTACGTTAACTTGTTATAATTCTGAAGAAAATGTGGCTAACTTTTATTTTTCGCTCTAGTAACAAAGCAGAGCAGAGCGTTGAGCTCCCTCGCCTATGTTTTAATGGAATTGTCTCAACACTAAGTTTCGGAGCTCTCTCAATACACTCTGCGGTGTGCGGGATACAGCGTGAAGTCTAAACAAAAGCAGTATAATATGTAGGTGTTGTAAATAATTCAATATATCTTACTTAGGTTTTTTTTAGAGATGAAATGGAAATAATTTCACTTCATTTTCCACTTTTCTTTCGAATTTTCGAGATATTAGGTGAGTCGCTGATATTATATCTATTTTACTAGACATATTTTTTTAGATTAAGTTTTATTAATATATGTCGTTATTCCACCAACATGCGAAATTTTTGAATTACCAGTAGGTATACCACTGAAATCTCCAAGCACCTCAACATGCTCTACCATCGGCAGCATACAGCGTCAAGCAAAAAAAACATAAAAATAAATAAAAAGTAAAATAATAGATGGAGATAGACCTTTATCTCCGTGTCAATATTAATGAAATGAAAGAAAATGAAAGAATATGTCATACACTGCTAATGTTTTAAAAACTTAAACTTTTTCTTACAGTCTATTAATAACGTTATATACAGCGGGAAGTTAAGTTTCTGTAGTGCTTTGGGTGAGTTCAGTTTTGTCACTCAACGCTCAATGTAACAAAATGGACGGAATGTGGGGCATGAAGTGTCTTAACAAGTTCTCTATACGCTATAGTATAGTATGGTCAATACGGACAAACGCGTAAAACTATGTGTATCACTCGTCTCTTTCATTTTCGGCAGACAATTAAGGTAAGCTCCCAATCTAATATAATGTATACGTATCAGGAAACTATTTTCAATAAATACATAATGCCGGAAATTCAGCAAAAAGTGGAGAATGGAATGGAATATCTTAACACTAGGTCCCCAAGTTTCTTCTACCTGCCAAAGATATAGCGTGAAGCTGAGTGAGTAAACATAAATTTATCGTTCGCGACTTTACAGGCAACTAGGTTATTTTGGTACTATATTTTTTAAAAACAGGCGCCAGAAAGTGGGGAATGGAATGGAGTGTCTTAACACTAGGCTCCTAAGTTCCCTCTGCCATATGCAGTACGCAGCATGAAGCGGAAAAGATAATATCTTTCGGACATACGAGTACGTACATGAGACGCTTACAGCGCGCCTACACCTAAACAGGGCCCAGTCACGTAACGTATAAAACGGCTTGTGAAAGCCTGTCTTTACTGTCTTATATCCTGATGTATTAGCTTAGGGCTTTATTTAATACGTTGATCTTCTATGT
>DWMZ01003745.1:0-12388 GCA_018249855.1 Eueides tales michaeli | reverse complement strand
TTAAAATAATAGATATTCTTTTATTGATTGTTCTTACCTTGCATGTATTTTTCGTAAAAATATTTAATGTGTAAATACCCCATTTCCACTATTTTAATATAGCAATTTAATTTAAATTAATCCAATATAATAAACAACTTTAGATAAGTAGAAATTATTGTTTCCTCTTATAATTTATACTTTTTTACCAGATATTCCATATTTCCATTTTTATGTCAATTAAGAAAATCAAGCTGCACATTAGGGTGGAGTGATAATGTATGAAAAAAAACTTTTCCCCTTTTTTCTGAATGGAATAGCGATATTAAATTGTCTTATAATGAGTAAATACAGTGTACAAAATATTGTTCACTTGTCTTGATGTTTTGAGGTGCCCCAACCCAATTGAAAATTAGGAAAATACTATTTTTTTTTAATATTTTAATTTAATTTTTAAAGTTAATATTTTTCTAAATTTCCAGTCCATTATAAAACAAAGTACATTGTGATACGTTAAATAAAAGCTTGATTAGTTGTTTTATTTTTTTTTTAAGAAAAAAATAAAAATATATTATCAAGAAAAGAAAAAAAGAAGTAAGTAGATTAGTCGGTATTAAAGTGTTTCTTTGTTTCAAAATTAGGCATTTGCTCTCTTGATAATAGTCTTGCCCTTATGAAACCATCTCGTTTATTTTCTCCACAAACTGCACTTGAAGCTTCTGTCACCAATTTAATACAGCGTTCTACGGCTTGGGTATGGCATGGAAAGTCTTTAATATTGTGATATATCGTCAACCCACTTTTGACAATCTCTTTCAAGGTTTCATCCGATAAATTGGAAGTCAAAGGTGGTTCAGTTATCTTACAGTCTTGCCACGTAATCAAGTCGGTATAATCTTTAGCATCGAAATTTAAAGCAGGCACTTTAAATTTTCGAAGCCCTAGAGTATTCTCTGCTCTCGCATTTGAAATTCGCTGATAGGCTAGTTTTTGTTTAGGCGACTGATAAGGACTAGAAACTACGCTATTATTGCTTGGACGTCATTAGGCTTTCGATCATTAAGTCATCAGGCAAAGAACGAGAACAAGACGGTTGGTTGGGATCCATTATCTCTTTGCTACGCAGTAATTCTTTTTCTTGTCTTTTTATTTTTTTATATTTTTTACAGATGTAACTAAATCTACACCACCTATTATCATTTTTCTTGTAGTTCTTTGGTCGAGTAAAAAAGATACTTCTTCCTTGGGAACACGGCTGTCTTTTGAGCAAGTACACTCTAAAATAAGTTTACATTTGCAACTGCAAACATCAAATAACCTTTGGGACTCAGCAACAAATTCAGTTATCTTCTCTTGATATTTTTTGTTCGTTTGACGGCCTTGATAAGGTTTTAGTAAGCTTCTATAATTGCTATGGTAAGATCGAATAAGTTGTAGTACTCTCTTAAGGCTGACAGTAGGAAGGGACGCTTTTCGCCAGATATCTAAAATTTCCGTAGCTAATCTTTCAGATATTTCATGAACTGTCAGCTCTTTTGTTGTTTTGTCGGTCTTTAATTCATTTTTAATAAATAAATAATTTTTCATAACATCATTATAAGTTGGCAATTGAGACACTGGTAACTTCTTCGGCAACCCAAACACAGGACAACATGTCGTTTGTCGTGTTTTAATTTGCGACATTTGACTGTAATAAAGAGAAATAATGGGTATAAATTACATTGAAAATATTTAATTACGATCTAAATTGTATTAATTATATTATCCTTCAACAGAAAATTAAAAATATTACTTACATGAGTCTTATTATCTAGGCGGAAATGGTTAAAATCAATGTTTCTCACAAGTACTATAACAATAACACGTGCGCACTTAATGGCGTCCGAACAACGTTTAACAAGTGCAGTGAAATTACCCCTCCCGCCTCATCCCGCTCCAACTGCCTATCCACGCATTATTTAAGGTTTAAGCTGTTACCGATTAGGAGATAAAGAATATAATTTAGCGTTAATTTGCTCATATTAGACGTTTGTGTTTTTTGACTAAATTTTGCGAATTTCTGTAATGTTCATGATGTTAGGGGCACCTCTAAATTTATGATGTGCCTAATAAAATTTTGTATGCATATTTGTAAGCTATAATAGCAACTTTGTACAGGTATTCCGAAACGAATATGACAAAAAAAAAATTTCACTCCACCCTACTATACATACGAGTATATGCTTTTATTTTAGGCATTCTCGGTCGTAACACAAAGTGTGACTTTAAACGCGATGGCGTGTTTGATTTCGACTCGGGGGTATATTGTGATTTTATTCCTTGTTAAATTCCGCGACACAACACACAATATCATTAAAATTAGACAGAACGTGGGGCACACTATATATCACTAGGTTCTCTCTATGTATTCCGTAGAGTAGACAATACACAACACTGCCCGTATAGCAGTACATAAATGAGCGATAAGCTATTACTGTAATTATACACCATGAACACATAAAAATTGCAAATGAATAATAAACTAGCAAAGTATATTCTCCCTGTTGTAAAAAATGCTTTTACTTAACTGGAACTATTGTGACAGAAGACAAATGACTTCCGTTTGACAAAGAAGTAAATATCAAAAGTAATTTAACTTATATACGGATTGATCTCGCGTAATCTTACAACACTTGTCGCGGGAGCGTCTCGAGTGTCAAGCGGGCATAAATGATAGACACATCTAAGACCCTCTACTCCCCATTTATCGCTAATTATGGTAGTTGTGTGTTCTTTCCGGACGTAGGAAAATCAATAGCTAGTGAGATAGTTTCAATCTAAAGAATATATACTCATATTTACAAAATAATTTTCCCTGGTCTCGTAAAATAAGGAGCGAAGTTAGCTTAGAAGCGTAAAGTTAAAACAATAGCCTTTGCGGTGGTAAACTTCATACGCACGACCACATGAAAGTTCGTTTTATTAAATTTTCCACTAGCTTTTACATGCGACCTCGCCTGTATACGTGCATAAAATATAATAGTTTTTTTTATATATCTGCCATCTACAAAAAGTACATATGTAATTAAAGAATTGTATTTATTATAAGTACGAATAAAATATTATTAATAAATAAAACAATAAAAATAAATATCTAGTTATTCAATAGTAAAACTAACCTTGAATATGTCAACATCACATACATGTTACTATCAAATTTGACAGTACTATAATAATTCCGTCTCTCATGTGTGTCACTCAGTGAGTGTACGCGGCGATGACACGCGGGGACATTTATGACTTGTTAGGAAAAATATTATATGAATGCTCCTCTATTACACAGATGATGTATATGTCTTGTAAGAAGTAAACAAGAAAATTTCTATATTTTAGGCAGTTGTGGCACAGGGGTAAAATATCGCCAGTGAGCGCGACGGTTGTGGGTTTGATTCCCATTTAGAGGAATAAAATATTTAATACGAGTATATTCATTTCCGCGCTCTGGTGTTGAGATAAAACCGTATTGAGTTTCACAACTCTTCGTGCAATAATAAAAAAACAAACAACAGGTCATCGTAACGGGGAACTTTTTAGATTTATTTATAACCTTAAAGCTCGAGATTCTCTGAGATGTTTTTAAGCATACAGGTATTCTTACGGTTGCTTCTCAATATATATATATCTTGTTTGTCCGGCAACATTTTCAGTGCTATAGCATAACAGAGACGGACACGCGATAGGCATAAGGACAAACTTGTGACGTCTAGTTATCGCCTCCAAAAAATACATAAATCATTTACGGGTCTGGGTATACGTATCAATAATAGTATTACGCAATGTATTTTGAATTTGGAAAAATTTTAAGTAAATGTTAAAGCAATGTTAACAAGGAAAGTTGTAGTTAGCTTTCAACTGTCCAAGAATATTTAAACGAGAAAATGTATTTTATTAAAATCATTTGAATTTCATGCAGGATAGTCACATATAGCCGAAGGTAAAATATTAGGACCATTATTCCTTATCCATCTTTGTCCCATTTCGGTATCTTGCTTATTTCATATTGATAATTAAGCATTATATACTTCTTTTTCTTTTTTTAGAAACTTTGAAACCTAATATAAGACACTCCATTCTCATTAAGTCACTTTCATGCTTCACTTTTTGGGAATTTGGGTCTTTTTAAGACACTCCGTTCTCATTTAGACACTTTCATTCGCCAGACTCCGACGAATTTAAAACATTGTGTGTTGAGTAGTGAAACTCCACGCCGTTCTTTGCTTTATTACCAGAGAGTAGAAAGGAAAATATTAAATATTTTATTTCTTGGAGGGGAATCCAACCCGCAACTGTGTTTACAGTCGCACGCTTGTGTTATGATAAGCCTTAATTATAAACAGATAATTGCAATATACCATAAAATAATATGACTTTATCATTGGATAATATTGTAAGAGTCCTCGTACAATTAGTAGTGGATTATTAATAACATTGATTACTATTGATGTGGTCACTAATTCTAATTTGTTTTCATATACATATTTACGACGTATTCCTTACTTTTTTTAATATATTGTATTAACACTTTTAATATGTTCTAATGACATTGTGTATAACATTTATTTTTATCACCTCCTTACCCTACGGTTTAATAACATTTTACACCATTTATACCTAAAATGGTGTAAAATGTTATTAAACCGTAGGGTAAGGATTCTATATTCTTAGATATCATATTCGTTACAAAAAAAAATAATATTAAAGCTTATTTAATATTATAGATATCGTTCATATTATTCATTATTTTATATTAAATAAAAATTATTACAACCGCTACTCAAAACGCAGTGTTATGAAAATAAGGTAAAGCGTCGGACCCTAAATATTTTAACACTCCTTCCCTCTGCCCGCTGCGGGATACAGCGTGAAGTGTCACTAAGTTCATAAAGTAATAATAAATAACATTCTATGTATTCATTATAAGGAAATGTGAGCTTAATAGGAATAAAAATCGACAACACCATGTATCTCTCGTTAATACGAGAGACCGACACAATTTATTAGCGTATACTAAATAGTACAGGAGCAAACTATTGATATTGTATAGTGATCACTAAATGATAAAAACTAATTCTCACTAAGTAGTATATACAAGTCCAGTCTACAGATGAGATTTCCAAGAGGTATAGATTCTGCATTTTTTAATATATTTCATCTGATTTCATATACCGTCTGCTAAAAAGGATTTTTTCCTCTGAATCTGGAAAAACACTTTAAAATATAAATTATATCATCATATTATAATCTATAGATTTAAATGAACGTAATATAATTATACATTAGTTCTAATCTATCTTATAAAGGTCAGCAGGGAAGCTTAAGTAAGGTTATATGAAGAGCCTTCTAGCACAAATGCATGAAATAAATCCAAATATAGTAAATTGGTCTTTGACAATTTTTAAGAAACGTGGGTCCTTTAATTTTTTATACGTTTTATATAAACATATTTTGGTATCTTCATTCTTTGTGTCTGTATTTTATAATAGCGCACAAAAACATTAAAAATAAATTGTTTTACATTTCTGAGAGTTAATAACAAATATTGCATGCATAAAATAATTATCTAAAGCAATTTAAACATATTTAAATATCTTAATAGATATCAAGCAGTTTCGGTGTTCAGCTCCTCGACTATAATGGCATCAGGTTTTTATGTTTGATGGGTAAACTTAAAATCGATACTGATTCGATATTATTTGAACCTACTAATTAGAAGTTTAATTAAATGTAATTATGACTTGTTATTATATATCACATTGTAGTAAACGTGAGATCTCGCGAGGAGTATACAGAAAATAAAGGTAAAATTTATTATTTTACTGAAAAAAAAAATGTATTTTCTTTTATTTAACCAACAAATAATTGTCAAAACGAAACAACTTAATTTTATACCGTTTCGGAAGATTTTCCTTAAGTGTTCCCCTAAAATATTTTGTCATTTCTATGTAAGTGTAAGTAATTATCTATGAAAAAAAGTGTTTGGCTAGTTTATGGCCGAATTTGAGGCATTGCGTGTTGAGTGGCAGAACTCAACGCCGCGCTTTTGCCTTGTTTCCAGAGCGAAGAAATGATACATTAAATATTTTTAATTCTAAATATTAAATATTTCATTTCCTCGAGTAGGGATCGAACCTACAACCTGTCGGTTACAGTCACAAGCTTGTGCCACTGCGCCACAGCAGGCCTCAAATGTCACTTGTATGTATATTATATTATATTAAACGTTTTATTTTATAATTTCACAGTGTCACTCAAATGTCATTTGCAAGTATATTATAATTGGTAGCATAGATAATCGTTTATTATAAGTGGCAGTTTTTTATTTACATTAGCATCATTATAGGTCGAGTCTGTTTTTTATTGCCTTAGTTATGTTGCTATCTAATAGGTTTTCACAAGTAGAGTACTCTCTACTCTCATAATAATTCAGATCGTTCTTCTGATCACTGCAGTAACAGATTTTTTTATGTCATTTTCCTCACAAATAATAATAATTTATTCGAGTTTTTTAAGTTTTGTATTATAGTTGTAAAATTATTTATGACTTTGCTATTTATATCTTTTGAATCTAAATTTTATTCAAACAAAAAAAAGTAAAATGTTTTTCAAATATTACTTCATTAACATATATACATATCAAAAGAATGTATATTACTTTAAATTTCTTTGATATATGTATATACTAGTAAACTTTGTCTTTTATAGAGACTATAGAGAAATAAGATTTTTCTTTCAGTATCACAATTTCGCTATACTAACATTATTGATAGACTCCTGTCAAACGAAGGAACAGTTCTGAAAGCGAAATGTTTTCCTACGAATCCATCAACGATTCTAAGTAACAAATATCTCAAATATAAAAGCATTTATTATTTATCATCTGCAAAATACTTGGCTCTGACTTGGATATTATGGACATGACGAAAAAAGTCGCTTAATGAGAGTGCTCACAGAAATAATATTAGTTAATAGTAATATTTTTAAAGGTTTTACTAGCTGGCGAGTGGTAAATTTATGTGACTTTCTACTTATTTAATTAATAAACGCAAAAGTTGCCAATTCAAATTTCATCGTGATGAAATTTATAAAACCGCACCCACCATATTATATTTATAACATCGTATAATTTAGAATGCGTTACGTTGTTAAAACGTAATATATAGTAGATTAAGATTAAAATATGACGAAGGAAATAAAATGTTATATTGAAGGGCTGTTAAAATTTATTATAATAATTATTTTTCAAAATTTTACATTTTGATCAGCAAAAGTTCATATTTATATAAATATTTGTCTTTTGTATGGGTCACCTGGCGGTAAGTGATCACCGCCCCTCACGGCCCAGAGGAGCAACAGGTGCTTTACCGATCTTTAAAGTGAAGATAGACGCTTTTAGAAGGTGCTCATGTTGTATCAATCTGGAAACAGCCACAGGTCAGTCTTTCTACAAATGCTGGACGCGCAAAAGGAACAAAGAATGTATATTTTAATTTTTCGTTGGTCTGCTCTTATTACTACGCGTGGATAGTAGCAATAATAGCCTAATGTTAGTGGACTGTGAAAGTAGGTTCAAATTTTTACGATATTAGCTTTCTCACGAAAATAGTAAGGTTGCAATTTTCCTTCTTATAGTATAAAAAACTATGAAAAATATGTGATTTACTTTACATATTTTATACAAAGATAATCATAATTCTATTGTGCGCTATTCAAACCCGAACGGCCAAAGGGCTTTATAGCGTGATTTGATAACAATGACAAAAGCTTAAATAAGAAATTCATAATAATTTCATAATATTAAGCAATAAACCATATAAAACTTACTTTTATAAATAATGAAATGAGAACGAAATATTTTTACAAGTTGAGGTCAAAGTTGCTTAGTAATAATTTTGATAGCTGCCCTAATATATGGACGAAGGTTCGCGGAAATTTAACAAACTTTACCTTTTAAATGCAAGAACTGTTTTCAAGTTTCAGAACTTGTCTCTATCTCGATGTTCCTTCAACGTTATTTTCATAGATGTTGTCTCTACTCGTTGTAAAGAGCTCGGTACTAACGTTGTTTAGAATAGTTATATTGTTAGACAAGTAAGTTTGACGGATTAAACTGCTTTATTTGTATCTATAGATTTATATCTACACTTAAATACAACTTTAAATATAATATTATATTAAACGTTTTATTTTGTAATTTCACAGTGTCATCAATCACACTAGCTTCTCCCCGACCTCAACTTTTTAAAACCTCATCTACCCAGTTTTATTTACTTAGTGCACGTTATCTCAATCTGTTGAAATATTTAATTTAATTTAACAAATGTGATGTCCTCAGATCGCAGGGTACGATATCGGAAGCAAATAGTTCTGAATATTCATAAAGTCGTCCCTTCTTATGACGGGCCGCGGTCAACTATTCATATCAGCATTTTACGATGTATGAACTGAATTTTTTGTTGCCTTCCTTTTATTGGCGCGAAATATATGAGCTGACGTAATGGGTATATCTTTGAATAGACGCAACTTAGTGACGATTTTCCTTTTATTTATTTTTAGTTCACGCTATATCCTGCACATAGCAAGGTAGGTAGAAGTGTTAATATTTCGTAGTATAGTGTGATAAGGTCTAACTATAGATATTTATTACTTGTGCATCACTCGTGAGGATAACTATTATTTACATGTTCCTCTCTTATATATAATGTGCGGTATTAGCTCCGCCACTCGACACGCAATGTATTGAAAGTTCGACAAAAAAGGTTCAATTAATAAATTCCCCTTGTCTATGCTGCTATGCCAAAAAGTTGTGAATCTACTATATAGCAACATATTAATAATAAGTTAATGTTAGATTAATATACAAGTTCTTCGTAGTGCAGTGGTTGATTTGACTCCAAGTGAGTCGGCTGTTCATTCCCCATGAATAATTAAAAACACACAGACACAGCGCGAAACCTAGCCTGTAACTAGTGGGGTAATCAGAAAGAACGGAGTGCCAAAACATACAGTCTCTGCATACCTCTTTCGCCTCTTTCACTGTCATCCACATTTCAATACATGTTACCGGATATTTAAGCGCTTTTTATGTGTACTTCCGCCAGTAACATCGGCATTATCCTTAAAAAAGACATATTTAAATTGAAATCGTATGCACCGTATCGTATCGTAATCACAATCCCCATTACGTACTGTACGCGTCATTTATTTGGTTTCTCTTAATTGCTAAATGACGGCGTCTTAATGTACAGTCGTTTGTATCCCTTGTGTTGTTAAGTTATTTAGCGGCCAAGAAATAATAAAAGTACGAAATCCTCGACGCACTTAACCAAATTTACTATTCTCCTAGCCACTACGTACATAACCTCAAGCACCGCAACCAAAATTGTAATTATTTTAATTTTTATTGACCTATTTGTACTGGCGTTGAATGTTCAACTCAATATAAGATAAATAATAATGCAAAATAATTTGTATGGCAAACATTTTCAAATTCCATTCGATTAAGACGCACAATCGTGGCGAAAACGAATTAATGGAAAGATAACATAATCTGCCCCGAGGATTGCAAATCCCGTACTTAATATACTACTACAAAGAAACACAATGTACCTTTTATAATGAACTTAGTCTCGAATTTGGCTGAACTTTTGGAATATTTTGTCATAATCTACAAATATAAATGACATCACAATACCCGTAAGTTCAATTGTTTACGTTACTATTATTAATTCTAAAATTGAATTGTGTTTATAAATATTTTTATAATTAAATAGAAATTCTTTTTCTCGAGCTTTTTCTGACACTCAATACACTATGCTGCAAGAATTCGGCAAGAAGCGGCGAAAAGAACTTAATGGGAATGTTAGTATCTTAACTACCACTAGGTTCCCAAGTCTCCTTTGTTTACCCTACTATGTGTGGGATACAACGTGAAGCTAAAAAAATACAACAATTTACATGTAAGACAGAACAAGTTAGCTTATCATATAAAAATCACTACATCGTTTTAGCTTATCCGCTACAAAGTAGTACGTACGAATATCTCGCAAAGAAACTTTCTTTCTTTAGATAAATGTAAGTATTAAAAAACAATAAATAAATTAAGAAGATAGAACAATAAATTAATATGGTTGTACAAAATGTTCATTGGCAGCGGTTATATTGAGAACTTTTTAAAAACATCGCTGGGCGATAATTAAATTGGAAAAACAAAATGTTTAATTACATTTTACTTTCTATTAGCGAAAGTAAATTATAAGAGACTCCATTAAATTATAATACAAGACTTATTTTTATTACATGTACAATTTTAATTAAGTATTGATACAAAGAAATCATAATATTCATTTTGTACTCTATAATGGCTGCTATAAATTCTAATATTATTTAGTATAGTGACGAAGGTTGTCATAATTTTTGCCACTGAAACATTCAAGTCATAAAATTAAATAGGCACAAATATTTGAGATTTTTTATTAAGGATTTTTTACAGCTTCAAGCTGTATCCCACACATGGCAGAGTAGGCAGGAACTTGGGAACCTGATTCTAGTATTAAGACACTCCGTTCCACTTTCGTTCTTCTTTCTTTCTGACGAATTTAAGGTATCACGTGTTGAGTGGCGGAACTCAACACCACCTTTTGCCTTATTACCAGAGCGAAGAAATGAAACATTAAATATTTAATTTGAAAATATTAATTATTTTATTTTCTCGAGTGGCAATCTAACCCACGACCTGTCAGTTACAGTCATACCCTTGTACCGTTACGCTACGATAGGTCTCTTGTATTAAGAACAACATTTAATATACAGTACTTCGAGCAGCATACGACGTAAAGCTTAAAAAAAATGCAATTTTTAAGTTTAAGTCATACATCATAATTTTTTTTAAGATAACTTAAGAGGCCTGTCGTAGCGCAGCGGCACAAGCGTTGCCTTTAACCGACAGGTTCTGGGTTCGATCCCCAGTAGAGGAAATGAAATATTTAATATTTTCAATTTAAATATTTAATGTTTTCATTTCTTCGCTCTGGTAATAAGGCAAAGCGCAGCTTTGAGTTCCGCCACTCAACACTCAATGCCTCAAATTCGGCGGAAAGTGGGGAACGGAAGTGGAACGGAGTGTCTGGACACTAGGTTCCCAGGTTCCCTCTGCCTACGCTGCCTTGTGCGGGATACAGCGTGTAGCTAAAAAAAATAACTTAAAAAAAAATAGAATATTTTTTTAAAAATTTAAGTCATACATAATAAATGCGTGATGGTTTGTGAATTTTATTAAGTTGTTCTTTCTGATGACCTAACCCTAAATATGGTACAGAACTCTTGTTGGATGAGTCCGACTCGCACTTGATTTGTTTTTTTTTATTTTTTTTATTTTTAAAATCAACATCACTGAGAAAAGAACCAACGTAACTTAGTAATATGACGGTAGCTTTCGGCATACAAATGTTCCTACTTAGCGTGTCACGTTCCGCAGTTAAAGATTAATATTCTCTGAGAGCTCATAAACTTTGAGTAGTACTTAAGAATCTACATATAATCTAATGATGCGATAGTGAATCGATCAAAATGCATATGAATGAGGCCTTCGTGGTAGAGTAAGAACATGTTTGACTGTAAACGTGGCGGTGGATTCTATATTATCGAACTGCTTCCGACTATCGGACTATACTCTTATAAGACAAGGCACCGCGTTGAGTTCCGTTATTTAAGTGGCTCTCGAATCACATCCAAAAGCTTAACAGTGCCTATTGTGATATGTGTAAAAAAAACATGAAACTGTCTGTACGACTTTACTGTGATACACATTAGTATTTTAGTTCGAAAGAGGCTTTTTCTTTTATAGATCCTAAAGCTAACATATGATTCGTTTGTTTTATTTATATACATTACGAAACTAATAATTGACAACCGACCGACAGAATAACTGGACTAAGATAATTGTAATCAGGCATTCAGATGAGGATAGGGGGAGGAGGGGAGGGGGGGGGTATAAAAAGAAGAAAGAGGAATATCTCAACATACTTACAGATATGGTAACAAACGAAATACTGAATTCACGCCTTAAGGTCAATATAAGCAAAGTTGAGGGTGGTAGTATATATAAGTATCGATATTTTAAATTGCAACATCACCGATTATTTCTAAATACCGAATCAAATCTCTGTAAATAAAACATTTTTCCGCTTTATGATGTGATCAAAGTGATCTTAGTGAAATAGATTTTTCCATTTTTCTACTCATTGAGATATATATATATATATATAAATATATATATATATATATATATATATATATATATATATATATATATATATATATATATATATATATATATATATATATATATATATATATATATATATATATATAT
>DWMZ01003744.1:0-12389 GCA_018249855.1 Eueides tales michaeli | reverse complement strand
TATATATATATATATATATATATATATATATATATATATATATATATATATATATATATATATATATATATATATATATATATATATATATATATATATATATATATATATATATATATATACAAAATGTCCTCGTAACGGCTATCACGACATCATGAAGCTACTTGGGTCATTCTCACTCCAGCACTTGCAAAGGGACGTCTATGTAATAATGAAAGTTTTTGAAGAAATCTCAATCAAAGACATTATCAGCATCAGTATCAGTATTGTCAGCATCGCTGTCATCAATATTTTTAAAAACAACTCAGCTCCGGGTAATGTGTCTTTCAAATGTCTAAGCCTAGACACCGCCTAGTTGGGTTAGTCGTTTCAAAGTCTGACTCTGGTAACAGCAAATGAGTTGGCCACGAAGTCAGAACTGTGCGGTGGAATGTAAAGCACAAGATTAGTTCGTAATTGTAAAGATTTATCGTGAAAAAAAAAGAAAGGAAAAAGAAAACAAAAAATAGATACGAGGGAGAATTAGGTATAAACAGATTGAAATGCAATAGGCGGAGCAATTTGGTCTTTGGTTTCGGTCAGCCATTGTCTTCCTACTACGTGAAATATGATCATGCTTGCGTAGGTCATAAATAAAAAAGATAATTAGTAAACGTTCCAGTTCATTAGGTTGTTATTATAACCAAGTGACATGCATCACTAATAATAGGAGGCAGCTGCAAATGTTTTTTAGTCACATCATGAATTGTAAGGAAACATATATTCTGCGAGAAATATTAGAGACATGTTCGTTTGAACATAACTTTTCATCGAAAATAACACCCAGATTCCTCACGGTTTCGGTAAAATTCATAACCGTACCTTTAGTAAGTAAGATTAGGTAGTGATTTGTAATCAATCTTGGCCAGTTGACGTCAGCTACCAGTAATAATTGCCTGATATTTACCAGGACTAACTTCAACGACGTATTATGCAGACCGTAACGATATTTATGCTTTGGTATTTAAGGAGCTGGCATGTTCATGAAGAAGAAAGAAAACGAAGTTCACATGTCATCTGCGTAACGATGGTATCGAGATGTTATAACGGACGTAATAGTATAGATAAATATTGAGATCAGAAGAGGTAAAAGAATACTGCCGTGACGCACGCCGACCTTCACATCATGCCGGTCAGAGTTAGTCTGATTTACAGTAAAAATACGTAAAATTAATGACCCGATCGCGGCTTATCCCGCTGAATCACACTATTATAATAATTTAACTTTACGCTGTTACCCCTCACGTGGTATTTCCCGAATTATCAAATCAGTAGAAACGACCTTTCATCTCCTAACGTGAGGTCCGATTTAGTGAACGCGCTACCACCGCCCTTGTGAGAGTGCTTACGGATTCAACAGTACTGTAAGCACCATACAAGTCACATGCAATGCCGACACGAATTTTACCGCATACGTTGTACGCTATGTACGCTGTTTTGATAATTCGGAAAACGGCCCTAGTGTTAAGACACTTTGTTTCGTTCCACACTTTCCGTCGAATTTAAGGTATTGCGTATTGAGTGGCAGAACTCAACGATGCGCTTTTCTTTGTTACAAGAGCGAAGATAGTATGTAAGAAGGTAGAATGTAGTAGTAATAATGAAAATATTAAATATTTTATTTGATTATATTAAAAATTTAATGATTTATTTGGAAATATTATAATAATATAATAATTAGCCTGCTTGACCAAGCCGTATTTATTTCGTATCTGGAAAATGTTATCTGAAGATATATGTAGCTTTAAAAATTATTATACAAAAGTAAAGGTAGCATTGGCGTATAATACTTTTAGCACAGCCAGTGCATACAATTGTTATATCAAATACATGACGCATTCTTACACCTATAGAGGTATTCTATGTTCTTTTTGTGATTTTGCCAATGGAAACAGGAAAATCGCCTGTTGCATTCATGTAAAGTTGAAAAAAACGAGCTTATATATTGTCTTTTATTTATGATTTAATAAATAAAGTTACGTTAAAATAGTGACGATTATTGACACAGTGGGAATTAACTTTGAAACCATTGCACCTACAGTCATTATGCGTTGTACTTACGAGTACCTAACTCATACTACATAACTTGGATATCTAAGAGCCAAACCAAGCCTTGGTTGTGTTATAAAACCTTGTTACAACAAGAATTATTAATATTTTCATTGACTAATGTGAATAAAACTATTCATAGTAGAACTGGTACAAAAAATGTATGGTCAGAGAAGAGGTGTACAGGCAGAGAAACTGTTAGGTTTTACAACATAACAAATTTCTGTTTCTTTCTCACTTCCGTTCTATATATTTTGATTATAATATATTAATGAGATCACTGCCTACGACTGTCATTGTACCACTGGTGGTTTCAATTAACAGCTTAATAGCGAAAAGCCTTGATGAACATCGTAAGAGTATACGTGCCGTTATTAAAATTTCACATTGTACCTATTCTATGTTTTTATAATGGTACTACAAGAATTAAAAGGATATATATAACAATATCAACAAGTAAAACTTATTATACTGTTTAAAAATATTTTGTGGTATTCGGAAATAATTTCTAATGACTATCTATTATAAAGGATTCCTGCAGTTTATGTAATAAATTGTACGATTGACATTGAGAAAAGCAACTGTTTAGATTTTGCCGTCACTTTTACACAGAACTGTCTTCCAAAGCGGTGGTTGATTTATATTCGTTCGACGATTCAAAAGTGCTTACAATAGTCTAACTAAAGTATTACTTAAAGAATATTTTGAATTTTAAGTTCCATTTGAATCGGCACTTATAGTGAAGAGGTTCCAAATTGTAGAGCCCTAGGCAACGATTTTCCGCACCTTTGTGACAATTTTTTTTATATTTATAAACTATGACATTAAAAAGATACATTATGCAGTATATTATGCAGTAAAAAGATTGCTGTAGCTTAAACTTGTAATGCCAATTTTAAGTCGGGTTATCGACGATAATCATCAAAATGGTTTTCTTAAAGATATTAAAAAAAGTTTTCCATACAATGTACGCTTTCAAATATAGAATTTAATGCGCAGGTGAGAATTGATTGCATTATCAAATCAAATCTATTATAATATCTACAGCAAACAGTTGTAAGATATCGAACGATTGAAAAGTTTCTTATGTATCCATCTATTTTTAAAGACTCTTAATACTCCTCCAGACAACATGCATCGTAGATATTATTTAAATACTTGTACTTGAGTTAATTTACAAGTAAGGTGAGTTGATGCCATACAAAGTAAGTATAACTGAAATATTAAATCTCATAATCAAATTGTGTGTCACGTAATAAGGCTCAGAATATGTATGGAAGGGTAGGTACATAATTTAATTTGCCTATAGTATTGTTAATGCTATGCAAAACGGATGTTAACCTATCATCGAATGTAAAACAGTAGGTATAAAATCATTAAAAATAAAAATAAATAAAGATAATAATAAACTGTGTCTACTTCATGATAAAAGATCTATATATTATCAACCTTATCCGGATATAATTTAGAATATATCAAATAAAAAAATCTAATTTAGTGCTTCCGCTAAATGAAGTTTCAGAACGATTACTAGATGGAAGCATCTTCAATGAAGTATAAAATTGAACACGACTGGTACCATTTGTAAGTCCGTGACGTGTGTGGTTAATCGGTTTAACGCGGGAGCAATGCGCGCAGTGGACGGCGGGACGTGGCCGTTAACCACATTCGCTCGGCCCAGCCGCGGATCGCCACATGTTTTGCTTTTACGTTAGTTTCGAGCGGCGCATGTATAAGGAAGGATAGTCAGTGAGATTATGTATCGGTAGCGAAATGTCGGGGAGTGCTCCGGAGGGGGACGGTGGATCAGTGGAGGCTGGGCCGGCACCATCTCAAGATCTCTATAGAGAGAAACCTGCTAGCACTGCGGTCCGGATCCTGACGGTTTCTGGGTATCTCCTGTCAGTTTCTTTGGCGGCAATTCTCCTTTCAGTTTATTATATTTGTGTGTGGAAGTCACCGGAACTTCCGAAAAACTATGAGAGCTATGAGATGCTTAGTGCAAGACGCGGAGATCATCACGACTACAATCCTGCTTTGACGCTTGACAATTCTCCGTACAATTATATAGGTAAAATCGTTATTAATATTATTTCATTTATCATAAAAATATTAGTTTCATATATATATAATTATTTATGTAGAAAATTATTTTATAAGTTTACTGACGTTACTCGTCAGCTACGTTATCATTTTATTGGATAAAGCCGATCGGCAATGAAGCCTTATTGGATATTTGTTTCTAAGAAGGTGGCACTAATAGTCTATATGTATGTCAAGTTCATGTTTAAGATTAATTATATTTTCTTCCACAATTTGGCCTAAATATAATTTTATGAATAAAAACATCTCCGGCTACAATGTCTCGTGACAATTTTATTTACTTAAATAAAAACATGTTTTTAAACGTTTTCAAATGTATGTGGAATAACAATATTTTATATAATCTTAACAAAGATCAAATGCTCAAGCTTAAGGTATCTCAAAGTTACAAAAACATAAAGTACATTTGAGACTACTCAAATGTTGAAAAGAAGTTGTTTTTTTTCAAATGCGGATTAATAAATAATTAAATTTCTTCATAACATACAAAATTATTTTTAAAAGATGCTTTTTTTATAAAAGTTTTGTTCGAAAAACACAGTTAAGAAAGGAGGGGTCGTTTAGAAAGTCAGTTAAACTATTCTTTGTACCTCGTAGACACCATCATCATTTTTTTCTTTAGTGACAGGTATAGCAAAAGTCACAAAAATGGCTATATAGGTTTACAAAAGCGATATATTTGTTACAGTTGTTTTTTAAACATAATATGATAAAATAATCAAACAACCTTAAAATAAAGAAAGGGTAAGGATTTATTTATTATTGCAAGACAAACTGTCACATTTCGAGTTACAAATATAATCATTTTTCTTGTAGAGACTTCAATTTGATATACATCCTTTCTTGCATACGTAAAGCATAAATTCTCGGCCGGTTTCTATTGCTCTATACATAGCGTTAATATCACTTTGAGGCCTGTCGTGGCGCAGCGCCACAAGCGTGTGACTAAAGAAATGAAATATTTAATATTTTCAAATTAAAAATTTAATGTTTTCATTTCTTCGCTCTCAAATAATACTAAGGTATTATTTGAGAGCGAAGGGTAAGCCCTTGTTATATTTTATTATAATATGTTAAAAAATCTTATGTTAAAAATTCTTAGGTCAAATTTAAGGTTGTTTGATTATTTCTAGTATGATTTATGTATTCTGCTCACTTGAAACTAGTTTTAACTAAGGCATTTATTAAAAACTAGTTTTAACTGTAACATAATCATACAGTTGTCCATTAAATTAATATAGGTGTCTTGTAAAAATTTTCTTGTTATACTTACTTCTTGTGTGCATGCGTTCCAGATCATATAGAGTTATAAAGTATAATAAAGATAGTTACTTTTTTTTCAATTCTGCACTTGCTATTAAAAACATTTAAAAAATTGAAAAATTTTGTTTTAGATTGAAACGAAAATATTAAGTCGATTCATTCTTTAGTTTAACCAGTCAATAAATGTAAGCGCTCGAGTAAAAGAAACTAAATTAAAAATCTTAAATTATATGCATATTATCCTAATATTCAACCGATGTAAACATATTCGGCGAATAATAGTAGTTTATGTTAGCCCTGGCAAAAGATTACAACAGTAAAAGGCTGCTGGATTCAATTACCTACATAATCGCTTAGTAAGACATTTACTTACAATCCGATAAAACAAAAACTTAATTACATAACACGTACTAATCGACTTTAATCTATCTATTAAAGCTGTTACGCGGGAAACTTAACAAAATTTTATTACTGTTATTTTAGAAATATTTTAATAATAATAATATATAGGTAGGTATATAACTAGGCGTTTGAATTACATTATTTTATTTGCTAATCTCAATTACTTTCTTCTTTTAATAAAATTATTACTTTTAAGACAAGATCTACTCGTATATATTGAAACCTAAAATTTGAGCTAAACGAAAAAAAAATGTATCAATTTTACTTTAAATTGACATGTTTGATTGGAATAAATGAAGCACTAAAGGTTTTAGGAAGGTTGCCAAATATAATAGTGAAAACTGCATTCAAAAGTGGTTAGCCGTTTGTTATATTAACGCGTACAAAGTGTGCCCACAGACCAACAGACAGACACACAAATAGATAAACAAACAGACAACATTTTTAAGAATCACTATTTTGGGCCCTATAACATTAATAAACCCCCAAAATATAGCAGTCTACCCTGAACAGACATTGATCAGTTACAGATTTACTATAACTATAAATGTATGAAAAATCATGATAAATATTTGTCTTTTATTAGGATACGTGTAATTATAAATAAATAATAACGCTAAATATTATTAAATGATATAAAATACATCCATAACATTTTTTATCTTATTACAATCATATAAGTCAAGTAGGAACGACACGCTTGCAAACAATTTGTTTCAGTAAGTAATTATTCCCAATGTACTTTTAGGTGTGGTATTAGTTTAAGTACATGGGGGTTCCTGAAATCCAATTAGCAATATAACCCAATTGTGCCGATCATCAATTACATTTACCTACTTCATTATGTTGTTTTCAATATGGTATTGTTTCTATCTAAAAAATGTAATGTATGTATTCAATTAATGTTCATTATAATTACAATCATAAACATACATTTTATGTTGCTATACAATATTACATTATTACAACTTAAATGGCCAACTTCCATTAAGTTCTCAGGCTATTGTTAAAAAATAATAATTATTGTATGTAAAAATAACAAAACAAAAAATTATAACAAAATAAATAAACTAAAAACCCTAATTAATGATATGCACTGAAACAAAAACTAAATATATAACTATAAGTATATATAGGTACCTATTAACTATTTAAATTTGTTGTTTTTTTAATTTTTTTCTATTTCAAACATAGTCGGTGCTGCAACTAGTGTTAAGACACTCCGTTCTGTTCCCCACTTTCCGCCAAATTTGAATCATTGTGTGTTAAGTAACGAAACTCAACGTCGCGCTTTGCCTTGTTACCAGAACAAAGAAATGAAAATATGAAATATAAAACGATAAGTTTATTATAAAACGATAAGTTTAATATTAACTACAAATTAAACCAGTATCAGAAAAACAATCGTCTTAAATAATTTATTTTCGTATGCAGGCCTAATCTAATACTTTATGAAAAAAACAGTAAGTAAACAAGTAAAGTACAAAACACTAAAAAAACGGTAAGTACAAAACAAGTAAAGTACAAAACACTATACAAAGCACGGTTTTTTAATGAAATTATTTACAATTTATTCATTTTAAACGAAATTATTTGCAATTATTGAAATGATCTACATGTATAACTTTGTAATAGTTTTATTTTAAAATATATATACTATAAACCAACCGTATAAACTCTATAGATTTTATAAGAATAAATTTGACAAACTTAAATTTGCAGCGTGTTCATCTACTGGTAGTATATGAAATGAACTACAAATATAAGTTTGTACGAAATACTAATAAATTTTAGTTTAAGATTTACCCTTTACTAGTATTACATTTCGCGCCAAAGTAATGAAATGATGTAATAAGCTAACTACTTACTTATATATCTACTTCCTAATGACATTTAGCAAAATATTTTTTTTTTGCCATTTTAAAGATCTTAATATAAATGTTAAAATGTAACCCCCAACATGTTGCTTGTAGTTTTTTTACCGTCACAGTATTTATGTTTATTTTTTTTTGTACGTCTTCGAAAAATATTCCATTAAAAACTATCCTAAGTTATACTTGACAAGTGATACAATAAAATCATATATTTAATATTTTTTGGTGTAGATAGTTATATCAAATAAATAGTACCTATAGGACTCAAAGAGATCTAGATCTGAAATAATATTTCAAAATATATTCAAGTAATTTTGTTCTCACTTCCTACATCTAGACAGTAAATACTCAGCAAAAACCCCTCACGCAAGATTGTGTAACACAAAATATGTGTCCCTTTATCTTATTTACTTATTTGGTTTCACGATTAATTATTTCATTTATTTTTTAATCAGAATAAGTGCAGCCAAACAATTTTTTTTATTGTAATAATAGTTATTATTATATAAAGAATTTTGTAAAAAAAAATAGGGGAATAAAGAAGCCTAGGTGTTATGACACTCTTAAGAAACTTTCATGAAATTCACAGAGCGTTAAAATGAAAATATATAATATTTTATTACTACGAGTGGGAATCAGACAAATCTTATCGCATTTACAGTGACACACTTGTGCACTTGCACCACGGCTGGCCTTTACAACCTTTTCATTATTTGGGTAATCATTGTTATTATTTATCACCAATTAATTAATATACACCAGGGATGCACAAACAGCCATTTTTGAGAGCAGAGTTGGTCCTGTTAGTGTTTTTTTTAATAATAACGAACAAGTAATACCAGCATGTAATGTAGCAAAACTGTTATAAGATATGCTTTCAAGAAAAATCTCGTAATTTCATTATGATTTTGTTTTAAAATTTTACCCAGAATAGAATTTCTATTCTTTATGTAATCATTAATATATCTATACAATCAAAAAAAACCTTTTACTCAAAATTGTTCGTTGTAAGGTTTTTGTGCCTCCTGTAAAATTTTATCTAATGGAGCCATTGTTTGAAACTTCAGTTGAAGATATATGTTTAATTATAAAAAAATATTGCATAAAATGTAAGCAAGCAAACAAGTCGAAACACTTTTAAAGCCTGCCTGTCCCCACGTCTTTCTTTTTCATGCTGTCGTCTAATACATCACCTGCTGCTCTTCTTTGTTTTATAGATTGCTTAGGCAAAGTTTTAGTATACTATACTTTTTAGTTTTAAAATTTTAACAGATAAATACAAATTTAATTTAATTAATATGTGTAAATTCAACGCCATGGAGAAATTATTTATGGAACCATTAGAAATATTATTATTTATGGAACCATTAGAATTATATTTCTAACATCATGTTACAAATATAATATATAAGTAATTAATCACATTGAATTGTAAATTTTTAGGGGATGAATGAACGGAACACTAAATCACTTTATCTCTGGCGAGAATATTTATCTTAAGAAAATATGAAGCTGAAGTAAATATTTAACATTCAGCATGGTCCCTTGGAATACAAAAAATTAAGCAAAAGATATGGGCATTTATGCATCCTTTTTGTGTATATTAATAATGTTCGTTGCGTAATCAAAACCTACAGGGTGCTTTCCGTAGACCTAGAAATACAGCAGGGATGAAGTGAGAAGTCAAAATATAAATAACGGAAAAATCCGAATGTGAACATTTTATAGAAATAAATATAAACTTAGACTTGTCCTCTATTTCATATAAGTGAACGAATGTGAACATTTTATAGAAATAAATATAAACTTAGACTTGTCCTCTATTTCATATAAGTGTAAACTTATACAATAATTATAGGACTTTCGTAATCTGTAAATAGCTACATGCTACTTGGAAAAACATGGCTATTTAAAATCACAGACAGACCTTTCAATTTTATTTATATGTGTAGATAAAAACTATGTATTACAAACTTAATATAGTAGTTCATTTCATACAAACACATACTTTTGTCCACTTGTATAAGCTTCACTTTCCGTTGACCTGAAATTGGCTCTATATCAAGAATAATAGTAATTATTCTTGGCTAATACTTATTCTTAAGAAATTTGATTATTTTTCATTTTTTTTTATACACGTATCTTTCTTTTTATTATTTTAATTTTTATGTCAATATATTATAATTATTATCTGTGTTTTTGTAATCTATATTTTATTCTATAATTAAAAATATATAACTATAAAACTTTACAACGATTTTTTAGAGTGGTAGATAAAATTAAAACAAATGTTTATTTGAAACACATTATAAGGTAGAAAGACACAATACGTAAAGCCATTGTAACAAGAACATGTTGTGGGTTGCTGGTGCTTGTGGTACAGGTCACCACCAAGTCCCTTTCTCAGTTCCAATTTAAATAGATAAAGCCTTATAAACAATCTAGGGTTTTTCAGAAAGAATAACTTTATACTTTGTTACAATATTACAAGTATAGAAGATTTTTTAAATACATGGAGATATTTTTATTACGCTCAATATAATAAAATTAAGTAGATATTTGCAAAATTGCTGTCAATATTGCGAGAATATTGATCAATTGTGAGGTGCGGGCTGCGGAGGTGTCGCGCCGCCGCGGCTCCGCGCCTCCGCGCCATCTTGCGCGCCGCGCCTTCCCTGTCATCTGCCCTACGATGCTTGACACTCGTCTCGCGTTACCTTCTACTAAATTAACTTCGTTTGCGTATTGTAACACTTGTACATCGCTTGACATAAATAACACCTGCCAAATAAAAAATACGCCGGACATTACCGTTGGTTGTTAACGTGAACGCGAATTTCATTTATAATCAAAGTAGATGGCAATTTAATTTTTTTATAACAAAGACTTATTTTGTGTATAACAAAGCGCAAGTTATAAGCTCATTTGTCATGAGCCTTCAATTACGTTCGTGCGGCTACGTCAGAATCTGGAATAGATTCAGATATTACGGAGCGTGAAATTAAAGGATAAACAAATGAAGTCCGGTGCGAGCGCTATAATAATGAAACAACAGTCGGCATCAGGAGGTGTCAAGCTGCAGACACGGACGGCGTGACCCGACAGCACGGCTCGGCCGCGGCGCATCGGAGAACTGGGGCATATCGATAAGCGTGTCCTACTTACCCGGTTTCGTGGCGGTACCGTGCCGCGGTGCATTTCAGACGAAGACGCCGAGAAGGATGTCGGGTAAATCATACACGTCGGGAAGCATGCGGTCGTGCGCGGGCTCTGTGCGACTGGGCACGGCGTCCGGCCACGAGGTGGTGCTGGACGCGCTTTACGAGAGGAAACGCGACAAGAAAAGCGTGCGCGTGCTTACCGTCATCATATACGTCTTCTGCGTGTCGCTGGCTGCGATCATGCTGTCTCTCTACTACGTGTTCTTCTGGGAGCCCAAGGACGCGCAATACGCGCAGCGCAAGGTGTCAAACACAGTCACGCCGCAAATCAGCACCACACCAATGCCCACTTGCTTTATGCCCCACACTGGTAGGTCACACAACCAACACGCTTCACCTTATGATTCTATCGATGGGATAATGATTCAACAAATAAGTAAACAAATTGCATACTTCTTTACTACACTGTTGTAAGCATATCTATCAAATATAAGTAGCTTTCCGTTATCCTAAGCGTTCTAAATTTATTTTACATATTTTGCACAATACAATATGTACTAAGTAGAAATGTTAGTCACAAAAATTATACTTCAATAATAAATTAACGCATGTAAATGTTGCATCAGCACTCAAAATGTAAATTAAGAAAATATATAAACAAATATTTTGTAGGTATAAATCTAAGTAACAACATAGAACTCAAATCAATTTATAATTGCACAATATTAAACTCTGCATATCTACTGTGCATCCACATCACACAGCACAGTAGTCACACGAGAGAGAGCTTAGATAACAATTTGTATAAATGCAATCATACTAATGACTACCAGGTACTATTAGTACTGATATCAGGACTTATCTATACAAACTGTTATTTATAATTAACCCGCAGTACTGCTGTACTTCGCACTTATGGCACTGACCCTAAAATGGAAATTTATATAATAAGTATAACATATTTTTCTATTAGTGTGGAGTAAATAATTTTATCCCTAATCATATTTTCCCGTAATAAAAGTATCCTTTGTCACTTTCGAGCATCCCAACTAACTCTACGTAATAGAAACAATTCAAGGAACAAATCTGTTCTAACGTAATGGACGGACAAACCATTAATACTATTTTCCTATTAGTAAGAAAGAAATCATATATATAAGCAATACGGATTTCCTCTTGGGCATAAGATGTTTTCACACTGTAAAAAATAGCCTATATCACACTCTTTAGCCTTTATACTAACTGCACGCCAAAAATATTAAAAAAAAAGTTCTATTGCGATGTGAAGTGAATTAATTATATTAGTATTCATTATGGAATAGTAATTTGTAACGAATTACTATTCTAATTTAGAAGTCTGTAATATAGAAGTAGGCACTCTACACTCACTCAGCTTTACGCTGTACATGGCATAGGATGGGATAGGCAAATTGAACTTACCTACCTACCTACAGAACCTAGTATTAGAACACTCCGTTCCACTTTCGTACCCCACTTT
>DWMZ01003743.1:0-12390 GCA_018249855.1 Eueides tales michaeli | reverse complement strand
AAGATTATTTAAAAAAAATCTGAGGTTTTCCAAACCTTTACAAATCACTCAATTCATATTGTCTAATAAAGTCTTATGGTATCTATTGAATAGACTGTACGTCTTTATATTTTATACAAGTCAAAAACGGACACTTTAGGAAGATATGGCTTGATATACGAGTATACAAGATCAATAATCAGTTTTGCGTTAAATTTTAGCATGAAAGTAATCAATCATTTTAGTAAAACCCTTTCAACACATAGTATACAGATCGTATATAATATAATTGAGGGGCTGAACGTAGTGACAACTTATGTAGTGTATCATCATGAAATAATTTGAGTTGTGCGCGGGCGAAGCCGCGGGCAGCAGCTACTAATTTATAAATCAACATATTTCTAAACAACCTTATGTATTACTATGCTGTTTTATTATGTAAGACCTAAGAGTCTTGCAACGTTTAAAATATTATAAAAATGTCTGATATCTCATTCTTTTTACGGTCGCCATTTTAAAACCATATTATTAGAAAATTTTGTATGGCAAATCATTACTAATATTTTTCGAGGTCTCTTTTAAAGAGGATATCAATAAAAATGATATGAACATATGCCTCTAACTTTTAACTTTAATTAAAAAAAATCTTTAAAAAATTAAAAATACATATATATTTTAGTCATTTTAGTCACTCTGTATAATTATAAACTGTACAAATAAGTCATAAAAAAAAGAAAGTATATCCCTACCGACTATGAAAAAAATGTATAAAAAGGCTCATAAGAATTGCTATTTTACGATGAAAATTTTAGCAGAAGTCTCCATATCTTAATATTTTGCTGACGTTCCATTATTTTTACGGTCACATAATGACCTCTTGTTAGGACTTCGCGGAGGTCAGTAAGAAAGCCTTTAAAGTGCTCATAAAACCATGGAGTGGTTCATATCGTCTAATGACAACAGAGCAGCTTGTGTTGTAAATAGGTTTTATGTTTATACCTTTTATTCACCCTTTCATTAGGTCTGTCAAATACTTTATTAAACAACGTTTATATGTGAATATATATGGACAAGTTATAGTTATATAAAATACGTCTTTACTTTTAGGATACTATAAAAGGAAAATATGAAACTCATATAATCACATTATTGTTCGTGTAACGGTCTGTCAAGATATTTCATCTTAATGTAGATAGATAGTTAGAGTAGATATATTAACACCAAGTATTTTAGTCTATGATCTTTCGGAGCACACAGAAAAACATCACAAACTTCTAAGTCTAAACCATTCAAAGAGGATCCATTCAAGCATCGTTTTTGATCCATTTTATATGAAATTCGCCAGGTGATTTAAATCTATAGGGTACTTTTCATCGACTAAGAGCTATGAAATTTTGCATAAAATAAAAATAGTTACAGCACAGTTGTTTCTAAGTAATGATCGTAAACTATCGGTAGGCCAGTCCGATTTGCACTTGACGAGTGGTCTAGATAGGTCTTGATATTCCTCCTAGTGATATTATGTCTACAATTGTTATATTCAATGTAATATATCTTTTTAGCTATACAACTACAAAATAACCTGTTCTCAATATTTTGTAATATGCAGTAAATAAATATCAGCACTCAATAAAAGGTTGTAACTAACAAGCACGCCTAAATAAAACCTAAAAAGAGCATTAAATGTCCGCAGAGGCAATATTTCACGTCTACGCCGGGAACCTTTTAAATCGTAAACATCGGCGCCTGCCTCATTGCAAATTGCAAGAAAACCAACTCGTGGTTTGCGAAGTAATGAAGTTTTAAGATTTATGTTTTCACAAAGTACTTTCAGTGGATTCCAACTTCTCCCTAACAATCTCCGCCTTCACAAGCTCTCATGTACATTTTGCGGTTGGCTTTTTACTGTGAGCGTACCGACTTTATGCGTTTAGTAACTTACAAGGCGTAAGGATACAAGAATAATGAAAGTCATGTATTAAATGTGTTCTCCAAATGTATTTTGTTGTTTTCATAATTATGTATGTGTAGAAAAAACAGAAATATTGTTAATAGTTATAGTTGTGTGTTAGGAAATCATACATCAATTTCTAATATAGTTATATATTCCTACTATACATAGAACTCCAACAAAATTTCAATAACTAAACCCTATCAACTGATTTAACACAATGAGAATATAATATATGAGTCAAAACAAAACACTTGTAATTCATACTTGAAAATTTTTTAAAACTTATTCAGAAAAAAGTGTTCAAATTTATGGTAACTTCCTTAGATGTTATAATGAAATTTTAATATAATTAGATTGAGGCAATGACATTAAACAACTAACGCCTAAATAATATATTTCGTACAATCTTACAATATGTATTAAATTATAATTTAGTCTTATACTTGTGTGTATGGAATCTTTGAGCTAACAATATTGATGTTAAAAAAATATTTGAGAAATACAAGTATATTTAATAGAGACGCAAGATATAAAATGTGTGCAGAGAGATGCGTTGCTGTCATTGACAGAAAAAAAGAGACAGTGAAATGTCTACTTTTGCCTGTACACCTTGCAGTTCTGGTACCAACGCTGTTTACGAAAGCAAAAATAATCACTGGAAATCATGCATTGAGAGGTTAATAATAGCGAACAAAAACAAAGAGGTAACTGTATTTTTTTTCGCTCAGTACCGTTTGCCTTCAAAGATAAAGTGTGAAGTAAAAAAAATCATTCAAGAATGTAAGTCCGTATCAATAAAAACTAGATAAATATCCGAAGGCAAATGAAATAGCTATCAATTATATAAACTTTACTATGAATATTCAATACAAACAAAATTCAAAGATTTGATTATCACTACAGACCCTTCGTCTAAAGCAAAATTTTAATAACTGCAGATTGGCACATAAATTTGGAGAATTAAGGAGAAAGTTTTGGAGAATTTAGTTAACTATGAAATTGAGGAAAAAGAAATAATATAAAATTACTTGTAAACATTTTTAATCTTACTCACTTTAAAAAATATAAAGAATGGTATTTACCCATATATTTTTGAAAATAGCATCAATTGTGTGGGATATGGGGCCGAAATAATTTTCTAAATTAGCAATTTTAAGCACGTGTTCGCAATAACAGACACGCGTTCCCTACCCAAACGTCCAACGTTCCCGAGCCGCGGTCGAACAGCTTTAACAACGCAATAAAATGATACCTCCGCAACTTTAAAAGCTTTCCAGTAACAAATTTGCGTAGGTTTGAATAAATAATTTCAGTTTTATCGCTATGTTGGGCTAAAAGAATTATTGTTAATAAATACTATACCTTTAATGGTAATGTTAATAAATACTAATAACTTCTTTGAGAACAATTAAAATATTATTTAGAGGCATGTCGTGGCGCAGTGATGCATGTGATTTTAACGCGGCAGTTTGTGGATTCCACTCGAGGAAATGAAATATTTCATATTGAGAATTTAAATATTTAATATTTTAATTTCTTCGTTCTGGTAACAAGATTATATCCCACACATGACAAGTTAGGTAAAGGGAAATTAGGAACTTAGTATTAAGACACTCCGTTTCCTTCCCCACTTTCCGCAGAACGTGAGGCGTTGTGCGTTGAGTAACGTAACACAATGCCGCGCTTTGCCTTGTTACGCTTTTTTTAGCTTCACGTTGTATCCCGCACAAGGCAGGGTAGGTAGAGGAAACCCGGGAACCTAGTGTTAAGACACTCCGTTCCATTTCCGTATCACACTTTCCGCTGAATTTGAGGTATTATTGCGCCTTGAGTGGCGGAACTCAACGCCGCGCTTTGCCTTAATACCAGAGCGAAGAAATGAAACATAAAATATTTAAATTGAAAATATTAAATATTTCATTTTCTAGATTGGGGATCGAACCCACACCTGTCGCATTTACAGCCGCATATTTGTGCCCCTGCACCACAATAAACCAATAATAAATATTAAAATGTAAAATCTTTAACTTCCTCTTTCAGCTATTTTTAAATCAGATTATTAGAAGGAGACAAGAACAAAAAAAGAAGTTCGTCCAACCAAGGAAAAGATAAAGATTACATTATAATTATGTAGGCGTCCGTTATGTGCTCATTCTTCCAAGAACAATAGGTCTAGTAATTACGAAAGAATCGCAATGTAATGGAATTAGCACCGGTAATTTGTAGCACAACAAAGCTAATTATCAAGGGATATGATTTACAATGGCTTGATTAGGTTCCATTCATATGTCGCGCTTACCATCAACGCACTATAAATCAGATTGGACATAATTTATGTGACCTGATTGTTTGTGTGATAGCTGTAATTGTATATTTATTGTACGTTAAGATATTGAAAAGGATATTAAAAAACGAAACTATAGAAGTAAAAACGAGAAGCTTCTAGCCTCACTATTATAAATAATAAGAACAGCAGGTATTCTTTTCTATTATCGTCATTTATGGATTCAAAATGGCAATATCATGGAAGATATTCTCTAATTATAGCAAATAAATCATATTTTATAATTTTCAACAAGGAGAAATAACTTCCAGAAAATTCTGCTATGTGTAAACGAAGACCACAGAAATTAATTGTAATTATTTTTGACATCACAAATGACAACGACAGAAGAACGACGATACGAACGATAAGATAAAACGGATAACATATGAAATATCAAAAATTTGTTTCAAATAGACTTTGTTTACTGAGAAATGTCAATTAATTCACCAAAGGAAACAATTAGCGTAACTGTACTAATTGAGTACATACTCAGTCCTTCGCCTGGGAACGAGGAAATTAGCATAGCCCTGACAGCCGTATGAGCGGGCGTGAAATTGCTTCAACCGACCTATCATATACGTATTATGTAAAGCGCATGCTTTAAGTCTCTCATTTACTAAAGACAAAGAAATGGAAACATGATCATTTATATAGCTGTTCGGTTTAAATACCAAGGATCGAAAGAAATCAGCTCTGGGTCTATTATATATTTACATTGTGATAACATTTTATTACTAATTATTTTACTTAATTATAACTGTGTATTATATAAAATACTTCAAAGGTCTACTAAGCAGAACGTGAATAGTTCATATTTTCATTTTTATATACCTGAACTGATTCTACGAATCAAAGTGTTCCATTTTGTAAGTCAGGCGAATGTACTTAAGCCTTTAGATCGTTTCTATAGCGTTTCACTCACCGTTTCGTAGGTTTCATTACTTATACTGGCAGTTTGGCTTTCAGATATTCCAGCTATACCAGCCCCTGGAGAACTCCTGGTTCTCTAGTCAATTTACTATCAAAGTACTCACGTTTTTTTTCTGTAATACACTAATATTGTTTTTCTTAAGACACGGAATTCTAATTACCCTAATTATGGACGTTTGCTATAATCTGTAGATTCCAGTTCAAGGAATGTATAAAAAATGCATATTCTATAAAGGCTCAAATAAGGCTAAAGTGTTTCTCATACGACAAATTGAACCGCTGTATAGCTTTCAGAATGTGGGACTGTGATGACAACTACGACGACATTGTGTCTTCTCAGCTCAAGCGAAATGAAAGTGCTAATTTAAGCAAAAAATGTAAAATGGACATTGTAAACTATTGTAATTGTTATAACTCTATTTTCTACATAGAATTTATTATGACAAGTAAACACACACTACGGTTATAAAGAAATTATTCCTGCATCTGCTAAATAGTATTAAATAATATTTTTATTACTTTGGAATACAAATATCAGTTTTGGCAAACGTGTTAAAAAAAAGCAAAAATAAAATTGTGTTCTAAATTATATTCCAGGACGTGGCATAGCGCACAGTGTAGGACTGCTTTCTGTCTTCACACTCTAACTCAGCTGCTCGGTGACAGCCCGCACGTGGCAGAGAAAGCAGCGGGAACTTAGAAACCTAGTGTTAAGACACTCCGTTCACCACTTTCCGCAAAATTTGTGGCATTGTGTGTTGCGTGGCAGAAGTCAACGCCGCGCTTTGCCTTGTCACCAAAGCGAATACGGGAAAACACTAAATATTTAATTTGACAATATTTAATATTTTATTTCCTTGAGTGGGGATCCAACCCACAACCATCACAATGGCGTGTTTGCAGTAACACACTTGTGCCCTTGCTCAGATTAAAAATATTTATATTGCTATTAAATTGTAAATTATTACTTAAAATGAATATATAATAAGACGTTTATACAATATATGATACATATTGTTATATTAATGAGCTCATATAGCAGTGATGGTTCGTAAACGTGAAGTATCTAACGTCAGCTTACTAAACACCCTTAATCAATTTGCCTAAGCGTGCGTGAATAATCTTTGAGTAACGAAATATTATGAAACCATTAACAGTTTGAAATACAAGCAGAAATCAAACCAAACCTCTACATCATACAATGCCTCTATTGGCAAAATATCAAGGATCACAAGTTATCGACTTGCAATAAAAGCTTCAGTAGGTAATGATCGCGCTCATCTTGCTTTTCAAAAGTTTAACTACTCTATGCATTAATTAAAACTCTTTTATAGAGATTTCGTTTGTAGAGATCAAAACGAGTAAGGAGTGAAGATGCGGTGCAACTTTTTTATCTCTATAAGATCTAGATCACGTAGACTAGTGTCCTTAGTGTTGTTATGATACTTTAAAAAAATGTTTAATGTATTATTTATTAATTATTGATAAATATTGTTTTTGTTTTTTGAAAAAGAAACATTATATATTTTTATCTATGACAATTATTTGAATTTTTTTTTCATTATGTGTGATAGTATGTAAACATTCAAGTAGAAAGTCTTACTGTATCCCTGCCGAATAAAAAGTATTCCCTACTGATGTTATGAACATCTACTGTACCAAATACGTCATGCTATAGAAAAGGAAAAGCTGAAAACAAAAAAAAATGGTTTAATAAGCTAGCAAATAGGGCGTCATAACTATGACGAGAACATAAAAAGGAAACTAGGCAATTTCAAATTAAGACTAATTGTATTCACACAAGATTTTAATTTAAAAGCTAGTGTCTAATTTTTATTAAAATTAAAACGTAGTATTTACAATTTACAATATCAAATCTTCAATAGATTCGATATTGAATCGAATGTAGCCAAAGTCAATCGTCAGCTACAGCAACGTCGGCACACATTTTATCAGCACCCCCACTCGCTCTGGTAAAAGGCCAAAGCGCGATGTTGAGTTCCGCATTTCAACACGCAATATCTCAAATTTCGGCAGAAAGTGAGAAACAGAACGGAGTGTCTTATAACTAGATTCCCAACATCCCTCTACCCTTCTTTGTGCGTAATACAGCGTGAAGTTAGGATTAAGAAAGAAAGTATCTACACCAATACCTTTTATTGGGAAAAAGCTTTCCTGTCCGAAATTTTGAAAAATTGTCATTCAAATGGCAGGAAAAGAAAGCAAAGCGAATTAAAGGTCAATTTTACTATTTTCAAAGTATTATTCCACACTTAGGAATGAAAATACTAAATTAAAAAGCGTATAAAAATTTGAACGTAGCAGGATTTGAACCCGCGCCTCTTGGAAACCGTCCAAGCGCTCTGACCAACTAAGCCATACGTTGTTATCCGCTTAAATTTAGTTACTAATTTTTATATGCTCTAAAATTTAGTAAAGGTTCACTATATTGTATAATGAAAATACATTGACTTCAAACAGAAAGAGATTATTAATCCAATTGTATGTTTTGTTTTATAAGTACATATTGACTAATTTTCCACTGATTAATGAACAGACTTGGTTATTCTTATTTTGTATGGTAGAATGTTTCAATAAATCATATAGCTATTAGTCCAGCAAAAATTTTATATCTACTGTTTCTCGTCTTCAGGTAATATTGCCCAATAACTATATAAGCAAAGTAGGCAGAGGAAACTTGGGAACCTAGCATTAAGACACTTTGTTCCGTTCCCCACTTTCCGCCGAATTTGAGGCATACGCAATGCCTTGAGCTGTTTGACGCTGTTGATTGGCGGAACTCAACGCCTTGTTTCCAGATCGAACAAATAAATACATTAAATATTTAAATTGATAATATTAAATATTTCATTTCCTCGAGTGGGGATCCAACTTACAACCTGTCGCGTTGAAAGTCACATACTTGTGCCCCTGCGCCACGCCACTATAAGCCCTACAGGCGTAATAATGTATCAGTAGATATAAGTAATAATATAGTTATGACTTTTATAAAACGAGTCACATTCTTTTTATTTATGTTTTTTTGTCAATGTTTATTTAGTATACAAACGAAAAAGTTTCAGCAGCCTAAAGTAAAACAGACGTCAACAATGTATATAAAGATTTTGTTTTCGTTAGTTCAAGTTATATTAAGAAATATAAATTTCTTTTATATGTAATATTGTGAGTCACACATCTGAATAATTTACAAAACATTAACACAGGGCTCGATACACACCTATACGAGACTTACTTTAGAATTGAATTTTATAGAAGACTTAACGAAAATTATTATTCTTAAAGTAATATTTATAACCATAACAAACATTACTATTTCCTTCAGAGATGAGGAACTATAATTAAAGTACTTGACGACCACCAGTATCCAACACAACACAGAAACGGAGTAAAGAATAGTATAATCAAACACCGGAAATAACCTTCGAGAGAGCTCTTCTAGTCCTTTAAATACTGTCCTGTCCTGAAATGTCAATTTGAAATTAATGCTACGAGTATCTAGATCTAGCCCTCATGAACACATACCACCATTTTAATTTACTAAGACAGATTATTTTTCAAACAAGTCAAAAAGCTATTTAAATGACAAATAAGGAACGAACTTTCCTATAAAAAAATACCACAACGAATACAAAATAAAACTTAAAAGTAAGTAAATTATACCAGTGCATGGACAAACTAAAGCAATCTAAAGCAAAAATTTTAATATTATTTTGCTTTAAAGATAATTGAAGAACAGTCAACGAACGAAATAATTGATTACCTATTTAGTATTTTATTATTTAAAGTACGTTATTTTACGTTCTTTTGTGAGTTGGTGTCAATTATGAGTGTTTATGTGATATAAAAACAATGCACTTAATTAAAGAAAGAGAGTGCCTTAACACTAAGGACACAACGTGAAGCTAAAAAAAATTAATTTGCAGGATATAAGCATTCTTGCTTATATCCTGACAATGACATATTATATATTCATATTCATTGCATATTATTCGGCGGAAAGTGGGGAACGGAACAAAGTTTCTACTATATCTGTACTATTTATAAAGTGATATTTCACACTTAGATAAGAAAGGCGCAGTGGCACAAGCGTGTGACTGTAACCGACAGGCTGTGGGTTCCATCCGCACTTAGAGTCCCACGCTTGTACTCCTGCGCACAACAAGCGAAATCGAAATCATATTTTTCCTTGACGATGAAATATGTTTATTGAAAATAAATTATTTTGAAAATAATTGTCCACTAATAGTGACTTTTCTTGATATAATCTATTTTTTACGATATCAATTAAAACAATTATTTCATTTAGCTCAATATAAAAACAAACAAACGTGATACTTTTAATTGGTTAATACCGCTATCATATGATATTAGATTTATAATTTCAGATATTCAAAACCTTTATTGAAAGTAAAACACTGTCATCATATTCTAGAAAATATTAAAAACACTTACTAAAACTCTATTACAATATATTCTTACAGAAAATTTTCACTGTATTAATTAGCAAAAGCAGTTAAATTTGTTTTGATTAAAAAAATATTTAAAATCTTATTTACTACCTTAATTCCAAATAAAAACTTACGTATGTATTCAAATTTCGACGACAAACTTTTGCCAAATAATTTCTCGTAGAATTTTTCTCAAAACTGTAGTTAGGAAAATCTATTGAATTTCTAAAAATGCAGTTTCAGTGAGCGCAGCTACCTATTCTTCTTGTAAGATAAAAGAGATAAAATTTTCTACGATTCTTTTGCTTTAGAATCCACCCGGTGGTTACGAGGTAATAATTAATACTGTATTTGTGCAATTTTTAATCCTTCTATAAATTTCTCCACATATTAATCTAATATATATTATTCTGGATCGTTTTTCCAAATTATAGTCATTCATTTAACAGTCAAAATTATATTATTATTTTTAATTACAAAATAACGATTCATATAATATTATAGAGTTTAAGCGTCGTAAATCATGATCTACAAAATACATAAATTGTCATGTTCATTCATTCATAAACAGTATTTACAATTCAAATCATTGCATACCAAATCCACAGAACTTGTTATAATTTGACACCCTGAAAATGTAGCTAAGGAATTCTTAATGCTTAAAAAATATTTAATATGCAATTTACTTTTAAGATCTTGTGGAGTTGAATAAATGGAGCACAAAGGCGGACCATGAGTTTATAAAGAAAACAATATGGGCATAAAAAGATACCGCCATGGGAATATGTATGCGCGTACGCCCAGGTTAGTCTTGTGCACACCCCAGAAAATAAAAAAGAACAACCCTGAAAAATAAAACGTAAGTCCTTCATACGAAAAGATCTCTTCAAAGCTGATGTCCAGGCCCTCCAAAAAAAATTTTGATAAACCCATGGTAGTTGAAGAGTACCTACTGTCAAAGCATTTCATTCTGATCTTTCTGCCCAAATCTAAAATATAGCCTACTGAGTGGCAAAATTCTAACACTGCTCTATATCTTCAAGAAGATGAGGGAAATAAATCATTCTTCCAAGTGGGGTTAGAGCTCGCTAGCCACAGGTCATCGCATTTGCAGTCAAATGTCTAATAAAACCACAGTTAAAAAACATTTATGCAAATTCCAGCACTTTAAGAATGTCCCAAATCAATTTCGTCATTAATAATAAGACTACAATATATTCTTGTTTTTTTAAAATATAACTCTTTATTTATAACAAAAAGAATTGCTAATGAGTATGTTTCAGCACCCCTTGTTTTGTATTTTCATAGATGTCAAGCTGACACTTCAAGATTTACAAAATTTATACATCGTTTATTAAGGGTTGTCCAAAAGAATACCTACAATATATACTTTTCTTAACAAGGACTTTTTATATATGTTTAAAAATAAATTAATTTACAAAATATATTTAAAGACTACATAAGTACTAGACTAAATAAGTACTAGGGTAAGCCTCAAAAGTGAGGAACCTCTTACCTACATCCGGTATTTGTTAGTTCTCGGTCTTTACACCTATTTAAGACACTCCATTCCGAATTTGAGACATTGCGTTTTGAGTGGTGGAACTCAACGCTGCAATTAAATAGTTGATTGTATAAATTCTACATATTCCCCCTGTTAGCAACCCTTAAATACTATTGTGAATATAAATAAAACTTTGATTGTGACAATTTAACACAGTTTAATTTGCGTCGTGGCGAGGTAAAGTACTTATTTGTAACCTGATACAATTTTTGAAATGGATATACCGAATTTCGAAGAAATATTCAAACAAATAAAAATTAATTTTTGGCTTGTGGGTCTGCCTTTTGACGAGCCTAATATCACAATAGCATATTTTATTTTATTGTTTAATATTGTAATAGTTTTAGTAGAAGAAACCGGATTTTTTGTAGCGAAGTTTTCTGTAGAAAATTTTTTAGAGCTTACCCAACTTGCGCCGTGTACGTGCATTGGCTTACTTTCTCTCCTCAAAATCATATTTATTGCTATGAAGAAGAAAAATATTTTTGACTTAACCCAACACCTTAGAGAGCTTTATAATAAAGCTCTGAGTAACTCAACAAAAAAAGAACTCATAAAGCAAGATTTCATATTCCTAAAGTATCTGGTCAAGTACTTTTTTATCCTGAACGCAATTCTTATATGTGTTTATAACTTTTCTTCACTTATCTTAATAGCGTATCACTATTACACTAAAAAAACTGTATTTTACATTTTACCTTACGCCATGGTGATACCATTTTCTACAAACAACTGGTACTCTTGGCTTATCGTCTATCTTCATTCAATAGCATGTGGTAAGATTTAAAATTTAATAATTTTGTTAACTAATAAGATATATTCTCTCTCAGCTAAAAAGAAGAGAAATCGTATTCAATTGTCTTCTTTTTATTTTAATATGACTTTTATTTGTATATCTTTATATAAGCATCTTACTGAATCTCTTTGTAAGTCAAAAAGGTTTTTGCTCACTAGTGGAGTTAAAAGGGGAGAAATTCCTGAAAACCAAAAAAATCTTTAATTTTAGGTTTCGTGTGCGTTTTATACTTTACTACTGTCGACGCTCTCTATTATATAATGACTTCACACATTTGTGCACAATTCTCCTTACTAAATGAAGAAATAAGGACTTTAGACGCGGATACTTCATATAAATTAAGCGACATTGTAAAACGACATCAATATATAC
>DWMZ01003742.1:0-12393 GCA_018249855.1 Eueides tales michaeli | reverse complement strand
ATAATATTAATAAAGACGTTCCGAGGGTCGAGCATTGGGCGTTCACTGATTTTTATATTTAAAAAGTATTCTTTTTGACCAATTTTATTCCATTTCTTCTTATCTTTTATGAAATAAATGGAAAATGATATATAAATATCATTTGTAATGGTCAATAGGTTCCTTAGAATTTAAGGTTCCTTACCTCAAAAGAAAAACGGAACCTTTATGGCATCACTTTGGTGTCTACCTGTTTGTGTGTATGTAAATTTACTTAATATTTTCTGCAGTTTTGAGAAGGTAGTTAGTTAGGTGTTTTGTCGAAATGGATTAATTTAAGAGACCCAAGGTGTATCTAGTTGTACGTACAGTAGGATACTCGCTATGGACTACAGCCAAAACATATAATATAAATATTTAAAATACTTTTTACAAACGGTTCCTAGGTGTAGAATATATATATATATATATATATATATATATATATATATATATATATATATATATATATATATATATATATATATATATATATATATATATATATATATATATATATACAAGGCAGGGTAGGCAGAGGGAACCCGGGAACCCAATGTTAAGACACTCCGTTCCCAACTTAAGTTGTAAGTATTTGTTTATTAATATTATATTCCGACACTTCGCCTTCATAAATTATAAGAAACAAAAATACCCTTTTTTCCCTTCTCATGGGAATTTCAGGAAGTCTTACTTAGTGTTCCCTTATACTTTCTAGACTAATTGTTCAACAAATTTTAATACAAGTAATTTCGCCCATACCTCGTCTGGCAGTTCCTCAGTAAGGACAGAGTATTTTTATGTTAAATATTTAAACGTTCTTGATGTAAAAGATCATTCATCATATTAATGTTTAAATTAAAAGTACTGCAAATGTTTAAAACGTTTCATCAATGAAGAAAAGTTGAAATTTTCCAAAATATTTTAGTAAATTCATATTAATATTAAAAATATATATGTAACAGATTAAAAATAGCAAATAAATTAATTAAATACATAATAATATATAGCTTATATTCATTTTCACATACTAAATTCACTAAAACAAATTATACAATTACAAACACTTTTTTACAACCATTTTTTTTTCCATAAAAAATACATATAGAAAAATATCTGAAATAACAATGAAAACACAAACAAAATTGATACCGAAACGTCAATACTAAATCAAACGTCTGTATTACAGGTGTTATCAACATTTTGCTTAATTTTACTGTTTTTTACATAAAAAAAAATGCTTTTACTCACCCATAATCAGGTTGACGGTGATAAAAACAGCTAACAGTCGATGATAATTGGACATTTTCGTTATATTTTATATCACTATAGCATCGCGATACGTGAGGTCGGCTCGCGCGCTCCGCTCGGTATGCGGCTCGACCCCCTCCATCCCTTACTTGAGGGGTTAGGTCAAATTACACTGATACATTGTTTTATAGCGTATAGTAGCTTGAGATAGCGTTGTATAGCTTATTTGTGAGCTATGTATAGCTAATAATTTAACTTGTAAGCCTTATTTGTCTTGATTAAAAATGAAGAAATTTTGTATTAATAATACAAAATTTAATAGAGAGAAAAGTTATTTTTTTATTTGTTATATTAATAATTATTGAATAATAACGTTGCATTTCGGATGTTGTAGAGTGGGCAGAGGGAATAGGGAAATAAGTGTCAGGACACTCCGTTCTGTTCCCCAATTTCCATTAAATTCAAGGCGTTACGTATTGTAGTACTATACTCAAGTGGAGATTGAATCCAAATTCACTCGGAGAGAATTTGTCCTTACCACTTATCTACTTCATATAATTGAACAAAACATATTTAACCTTATAGAAATGACTAAAAATATAAATGAGATATCTGAGATAGAGATAGGGGGGGCTTGTCGTGGCGCATGGCAGTATAGGATTGATTCAATTATCAAAAATATTAATATTTTCATTTCATTGCACCGGTAACAAGGCAAAGTGCGGTGTTGAATTCCGCCATTCAGAGTGCAAAACGTAAAGCATTGAGCATTGATTGAAAAATGTGTAACGATAGTGTCTAATTGGGAACGGTATTTCTTAACACTGGGTTCACCTATCCTTATTATAATTTTGTATTTTATAAAACAAAGTCTAAAGGAATCTCGTTCTTGGGCTCATATATTTATTAAAAAAATATTGTTTATTTAATTTAATAAAAAAATATATTTCTTAATTTAATAAAAAATATTGTTTATTTGTATTTTTCCTACAAGAATATTTTTAACAGGCTCATAGGAAAAACGATAAAATGAACTAAGAATATACTGTGACTACTATAGTGTGCATTCTCTCTTCCCTTTCTCTACTCTACTCTTTTTCTAGCTTCACGCTGTAGGGCGGGTAAAGGTAACTTGGGAACCTATTTTTAGATATATAGATACTTCATTGAGTTTCCCACTTATGGTCGAATTTGAAGCGTTGCCTGTTGGAACTTAAATATTAAATATTTTACTTCCTCGAGACCCTTTGACATATGGCATATTTACTGGAACTCAAAGCCTTAGCCATAACTTTTTTTTTAGCTTCACGCTGTATCCAACACGAGGCAGGGTAGGCAGAGGGAACCCGGGAACCTAGTGTTAAGACACTCCGTTCCACTTCCGTTCCCCACTTTCCACCGAATTTGAGGCATTGCATGTTGAGTGGCGGATCTCAACGCCGCGCTTTCCCTTATTACCAGAGCGAAGAAATGAAACATTAAATATTCAAATCGAAATTATTAAATATTTCATTTCCTCGACTGGGGATCGAACCTAGAACCTGTCGGTTACAGTCACACGCTTGTGCCACTGCGCCACGACAGGCTTCATATTTTTTTACTATATAATATTTTCTTACACATGGCATAGAGATGCCTATATATCATCATAAAATGTCTCATTCAACGTTTGACAGTAAGGATTCCCTTATTGAATGTCTAACATACATACTATGGAAATAATACTTTGTTGGTATATATAAGCTTTTATTTTTTCTAGAGACGGGACCCTAAAACGAACCTAATGTTAAGTACACTGCGATTTCTAGGCTTTACGGTGGTACCGAGTACAGAATTAAATGCTTTATAATTTAAATATTGTTTGACATTGCAACAATAGTCTCATTTTACTTTCCATTTACTATAAATCGTTATGAAGTATAGAGTATTATCATGGAGGCCTGTCGTAGCGGCACAAGTGTGTGACTGTAACCGACAGGTTCTGGGTTCGATCCCCACTCAAGGAAATGAAATATTTAATATTTTCAATTTAAATATTTAATGTTTCATTTCTTCGCTCTGGTAATAAGGCAAAGCGCGGCGTTGAGTTCCGCAACTCAACACACAATGCCTCAAATTCGGCGGAAAGTGGAGAACGGAAGTGGAACGGAGTGTCTTAACACTAGGTTCCCGGGTTCCCTCTGGCTACCCTGCCTCGTGTGGGATACAGCGTGAAGCTAAAAAAAAATTATAATAATAAAAGCTTACAGTAATGTATACTATATACCACTACCTAACTTTGTCGATATTCTTTGACGTGTCAAAATGTGATAATTAATATATTTTGAGAACGAACAGAATCGAACCTGCGATCATTTCATTAAACATTCGTTAATAAGAGCGTCGTGGTACAGAGGTATAAGTGTGCGCCCTTAAGTAATTTCGCCGGAGAGCAGAGAACGTTATTTTTTCTCTTTTTTTCTAGCTTCACGCTGTATCCCGCACATGGCAGGGTAGGCAGAGGGAACTTGGGAACCTAGTTTTCCGTCGAATTTGAAGCATTGCGTGTTGAGTGGCGGAACTCAACGCCGCGTCTTGCCTAATATCACGTAATATCAGAGCGAAGAAATGAAAATATTACATATTTAATTTCCTCGAGTGGGGATCGAACCCACAACCTGACGGTCACAGTCACATACTTGTGCCGCTGCACCACGTCAGGTGTATTTAAATACGGAAAATATATTTTTTTTATATTACGTTAACTGAACCTAAAAAAGAAAAGAATGGAGTAAGAAAAATGTAAAATCACATATTAAAATTTAATAAAATACCACATGTATGCCTATCATGATCTTTGTCCCTGAAATATGCAGGATACAGCGTGAAACCGCCCGCGGCTTTGCCCGCTAAAATTATACTAAGTATTTCATTTACTAATCTCAATTACTAACTTTAAATGAAACAATTATAAGCGGATTAATCGCGTATGTATATATTGATTGATTAACATTTTTGGAAGCCCGACGTTTCGAACACTTTACAGTAGTCCGTGGTCACGGGTAGACTGAGGTGGTATTCGTCTGTCAGTTGATATAATTATTATATCAAACTACCGCCAACGATTTCTTCATTGCCTTATTATTATGTACGCGAGGCGAGACAGACGAAACCCTACTGTAAAGTGTTCAAAACGTCGGATTTCCAAAGATATATATAAAACAATATACGCGATAGATCCGGTTAAATTTGTTTCATATAAAATGTGTAAAAATCGCGAAAATCATAGATACTATTAACATTATCACTTTTCAAGACATTATCTATACATTTAAAACTAAAATTTCAGCTAAATTAATAAAATATATATAATTTTGTCGTGTTTACAAATTTAAATTGATATAACATTTTTTATTTACCAATCGATTGAAAACAAACGCGAGGACAGAAATTTATCAAAACCTTATTTTGGACCGTACTGCTTTAATAAACGTCCCATATAAGACATTATTTAATATATCTTCTATGTAAAGACAAAGATCAGTTAAAGATTTATTATATGTACATATATAGGTGACATCATTTTAGTCTCTGAGTATGACTACTGATTTATAAGGGAAATTCTTACTTTCTGAGACCACCGCGCGTTGTCTTCTTACCAGAGTAAGGATATGGAGACAACAATTTTGTAAAATTATGTTTAATTCTGCTTCTGCTGCAAGTTTTTAAAATTATGTTTAATTCTGCTTCTTTGTGGCGCAGCGGCACAAGCGTGTGGCTGTACGCGACACGATGTGCCTGTGTTGTGGTTCGATCCCCGCTCGAAAAAATTAAATATGTAATATTTTTTCAATTTATTTTTTTTACACTTTTTTGCTCTAGTAACAAAAAGGCAAAGCGCGGCGTTTAATTTTGCCACTTAGCCCGCATTGCCTCAAATTCGGCGAAAAGTTTGGAACGGAACAGAGTGTCTTAACACTAGGTTCCCAAGTTCCCTTTACCTACCCTACCATGTGCGGGATACAGCGTGAAGTTGAAAAAAAAATGGTTACTCTATTGAAAAAAAAAACGTTGTTTTGAAAATATTTCTTGCAAGTGTAAGTATATCAAAAATGTAGTATCGTTAATACGAACTACAAGCTACTTCGACTGAAATAGTAGTTATTGAAAATGAAACTAGATGGCGCTGCTTATAAATATAAATAGAAAATATTAGAAACATAGAATGCCTCAACACGCAATGGCTCAAATTCGGCGGAAAGTGGAGAACGGAAGTGGAACGGAGTGTCTTGACACTAGGTTCCCGGGTTCCCTCTGCCTACCCTGCTTTGTGCGGGATACAGCGTGAAGCTATTAGAAACATAGAATATTCACTACTTTATAGAATTATAAGAAAAAAAAACCCATTGCGTTGATGCCATAGCATCTGAATGATAACATGACCAGTTACAGGTTCGATTCTCACTCGCAGTATTTAATTATTTAGCGTGGAGAAAGGAATATTTCAACACTAATTCATATCCGCCTACGCTGCTTTTTACGGAGAAAAATTAAAACATATTGATTTAAAATAATGATTTTTGACTATATTTGATAACGTAATTCCTAACATTTCTCTATACAACCAAATTTACTGATGCTCATATAGTAGTTTAGAAAACTGTTACTAGATGGCGCTACTCAAAGTTAAAGCAATTTTGAATATAAATTATACATATAACTGATTGCCAATTTTTCCTCGCAAATTCTGATACTGCGTGCGTTCCGCGATTAGAAATACCATATATATTGCTTCTTTACATTTCTGTAAAAGTCTTATAAAATTCGGTTCAGCTGTTGTGTGACAGACAGACTCATATTTATCAGTGTCTTGTTGTTTTATTATCGTACTAACGACCTAGCCGCGGCTTCGCCCGCTTGTTTCACACTATTATATTAACTAATTTTAACTACTTTGTTCTAATAACAATATCACTTTTAAGACAATATCTATACATTGAAAATAAAAAAAAATGTGTGCGTGTACTAGTGTACACACGCTAGAGGTGAAACTTCTTTACGGCATTATTTTTCGAAAAATTATCTTCTATATGCCACTTCACAGAAATGTTCAATGACGGAGCTCAACGCCGCGCGTCGCACAATCAGTATTCTAGACGTAATACGTGCTTAAAATTTACATTTCCAATAATAGAAGAAAATCAAGTGTATCAATAAATAAAAAAATATCTTTAAAACCGTAAAATTAGTATTTTTTTTTATAATATTTTTTTGTAACAAAACACATTATTAATTTAAAACCAATTTATTGTGAATTATACGCTTTGTTTAAACTTAAGTATAAAAGAAATTATTGAAATTTTAAAACAAACGATCAACGTCCATCAAGTAAGTTACGTTTTATAGAATTTTTATTTAAAAAATATATTGTGTATGTGTGTTATTACCTGTGTTTGAAGCTTCACGCTGTATCACGCAGGGATCCCTCACAGAGGAAGCTTGGGAATTTAGTGTTAAGACACTTTGTTCACATTAATATATACTAGTTTCCGCCGCAATGTTAATACAATGCGTGTTAAGTAGCGGAACTCAACACCGCGGATTATCTTGCTACCTGATCGCGTAAAGGAAAATATAAAAAAAAAATCAGAAATAAAAATATTGAATTGAGGCCTGTCGTGGCGCAGATGCACAAGCGTGTGACTGTAACCGACAGGTTGTGGTTTCGATCCCCAGTCGAGGAAATGAAACATTTAATATTTCCAATTTTTATAGTTATTGTTTCATTTCTTCGTTCTGGTAATAAGGCAAAGCGCGGCGTTGAGTTCCGCCACTCAACACGCAATGGCTCAAATCCCGCGGAAAGTGGGGAACGGAAGTGGAACGGAATGTCTTAACACTAGGTTAACATGTTCCCTTTGCCTACTCTACCTTGTGCAGGATTCAGCGTGAGTTAAAAAAAAAATATTTCTACTATCAAGACACTCCGTTCCCTTTAATATATACTTTTAACCAATGTTCGCCAAATTGTTAATGCAAAGCGTGTTAAGTATCGGAACTAAACACCGCAGTTTGTCTTGTAACCAGATCAAAGAAATAAAAATATTATATACTAGCGACCCTATTATTATAAAGAACGTCTTCTATAAGATTTTATTCAATACATCTTCAATGTCAGAAAGCAATCAGTTAATGGTTTATTATAAGTATACATTTACAGTCAAACATTTTGCCTGCCACGACCGTCTTAATAACATTATATATATATACATTTCAGCATGTTGAAGTATCTGTGTGTGCTTTGTGCTATAGCCTGTGTACTATCACAGGAGAGCGGCCGCCGGGCCCCTCCCCCTGAGACCCCTAGGCCTGTCACGGAACCCTTCCTAGAGGTGTCCAGTGCCAAATGCGATGAAGCAACCAACAATTACTGCGGATCTGTAAATCCACGGGAAAATATACAGAGAGTTCCATTGATTAGAGGTGGATAGTATTACTGAGAAGTTAAATATATTATTGTGCATAATTTAACATTTGTTTTTTATTAATCCTCAATTTAAAGGATTTTTTTGTTTTTAAAGCCTGTCGTGGCGCAGCGGTACAAGCTTGTGACTGTAACTGATGAGGTTGTGGGCTCGATCCCCACGTGAGAAAATGAAATATTTAATATTTTCAATTTAAATATTTAATGTTTCACTTCTCCGCTCTGGTACAAGGCAAAAGGCGGGCGTTGGTTTTCGCCACTCAACACGCAATGCCTCAAATTCGGCGGAAAGTGGGGAACGGAGTGTCTTAACACTAGCTACCCAAGATCCCTCTGCCTAACCTGCCATGTGCGGGATACAGCGAGAAGCTGAAGGTTCATGCTAAAAACTATATTTAAATACAGCAATTTTGAGTCCTATTACAAAAAAAAAACGTCCGCTATAATACTTCTTTTAATATATCATTCACGTACAAACAGCCGCGTCAGTTACAGATTCATTATAAGTAAGTATAGATAAATAACTCTATGGATTTGCAAAACACAATTACTTGGAAATCACAGAGAGATATTTAAATTTGACTTGAGTTTTTTTTTTGTTTTTCGCGCTGTAAACTGTATGTGAATGTATAGGCAGAGGGTTCCACTTAATATTTAATTTTCGAGACATTCTATGTTGAATAGCGTAACTCAACACTGTATTTAGTTGTTGGATATGGATTTAGAGTAATACCGCAATTGTAGCACTTTCATGCCAGTAAGAAGATCAGATGAAAGTAAAATGAAAGAAAAGAGAGAATAAAATCATTTTTTTTCCATTTACTCACACTATACAGCGGCGTTAAGTACCGCCTTATACACACAGTGTCTTAAAAATTAACAAAGCCATACTCAACGCTACGCTTTGTCTGCTAGAGTAATGAAAGATGATGCGTGATTTATATGAAAACAATTTCTTTAAAGTCGTTTTTAATAGAAAATATATAAAAATAATGAAAGTAGCGGGAATTGAATCCTGGCCTCTTTGGAAACTGTCTAAGCGCTCTGACCAACTAAGCCATAAGTTCTCATCAATCTACATTGAAATTCTTATACGCTTGTTACAACTTATTTATGTTGTTAGCATCTCTGTAGGGAGATTTTGAGAAATTTCCGCTACACGAATTATTACTTAGCGAGAGAGAATGCTATGCGGCGATCTGTTACGCCACTCGCCATGTTATATCTAGAATTTGGCGCTTAACGCTGTGGCGTGGAGAGTCACAACACTAAATTTCTCCACCTAAACGTAAAATTGTAAAAAAGTCAGTTAAAAAGTTAAATTAACGAACCACAGCGGTATCATTAAGTCACGTTATTATGATAAGCTTTGATTATAATAATTAGATTAATGTTATTAAATTTAATTGAAAAAAGTTAAGCCAGTGCGTATATACAAGAAAATTATTAATTATCAATCGTATATATAAGAAAATTTTTTTTTTTTCATTTACTAACACTATACAGCGGCGTTAAGTACCGCCTTATACACACACTGTCTCAAAAATTAATAAAGCCATACTCAACTCTACGGTTTGTCTGCTAGAGTAATGAAAGATGATTGAGTGATTTATATGATAACAATTTCTTTAAACTCAAAAAAGAAAAGTTAAGCCAGTGCGTATATACGATACGTGACTAGCTTCTATTTACGGTTTTGGCCGCCAGTTCTTATGGAAAAAACTGGTCAAGTTCATGTCAGGCGCGACCGCCGTGGGATCAGTGAGAATTTTCAAGATGGTCAACCTGACCTGCAGTCATAGCAATAGAAAATAGACCCGCTACTTTCTATTTTTTTCTATGTTCTCTATAAAAGCCTGCCGACACGATCCGACAGGTTGTAGGTTCGATCCCAACTCAAGGAAATGGAATATATAATATTTTCGCTCATTATCTTCACTCTGAGAACAAGGCGAAGCTCAGCATTGAGTACCGCCACTCAACACGCAATGCCTCAAATTCGGTGGAAAGTGGAGAATGGAAGTGGAACGGAGTGTCTTAACACTAGGTTCCCAAATTCCCTCTGCCGACCTAGCCATGTGCGGGTTACAGCGTGTAGCCGAGTATACCTAAAAAGTAAGGGCTAATAAAAAACAAGTGTTTAAACGATATACATTATTATATTATATATAGTACTAATATCATCCATTTTTATATCTATATCTTTGTACAGCTCCTTCAACCGTACCCTTAGGTGCAATAGATCCGCAGTAATTGTTGGTTGCTTCATCGCATTTGGCACTGGACACCTCTAGGAAGGGTTCCGTGACAGGTCTAGGGGTCTCAGGGGGAGGGGCCCGGCGGCCGCTCTCCTGTGATAGTACACAGGCTATAGCACAAAGCACGCACAGATACTTCAACATGCTGAAATGTATATATATAATGTTATTAAGACGGTCGTCGCAGGCAAAATGTTTGACTGTAAATGTATACTTATAATAAATCAGTAACTGATTGCTTTCTGTATATTGAAGATATATTAAATAAAATATTATAGAAGACGTTCTTTATAATAATAGGGTCGCTAGTATATAATATTTTTATTTTTTCGATCTGGTAACAAGAACAACAAACTGCAGGGTTTAGTTCCGCTACTCAACACGCTTTGCGCTTTGCATTTTGGGGAACACTGGTACAAGTATATATTAATGGGAACGGAATGTCTTAACAGTAGAAATATTTAATATTTTTATTTCTGAAATATTTTATATTGTCTTTTCCGCGATCAGGTAGCTAGATAATCCGCGGTGTTGAGTTCCGCTACTTAACACGCATTGTATTAACATTACGGTGGAAATTAGTATATAAGTGTCTAAACACTAAATTCCCAAGCTTACTCCGTGAGGGATCCCTGCGTGATACAGCGTGAAGCTTCAAACAAAATTTATAAATAGACAATATTTTTTTTTTTTAATAAAAATTCTATAAAACGTAACTTACTTGATCGACGTTGATCGTTTGATTTAAAATTTCAATGATTTCTTTTATACTTAAGTTTAAACAAAGCATATAATTTACAATAAATTGTTTTCAAATTAATAAATGTGTTTTGTTACAATAATATTATAAAAATAACTGCTAGTATAATTGCAAGATATTTACTTTTAACTTTACTAGAACATCCGGAACCCCGGGAACCTTGGGGGCCTGGTATCATTGGGAACCTTAGGAAACACAGGGATTCTTGGAAAGCTGGCTTCATTTGGTACCTTGGGGACATCAGGGTACCTTGGGAACCTGGAAACTACGGGGATCATCAGGGAGCCTTGGGAACCCGGGACCTCGGGATATCATTGATTGCAAGTATGAAATGTGTCAGACACAGTCTAACAGTTGCTCAATGAGAGGTCGAGTTGTTTGCGTACAAACATGACAAATATTATTATACTATAACAAATACAGGAAATAATTTAATATTGTATTGCGTTTTTTTAATATTATTTTTGGAAACCTGATGTCGTCCTCTTAGAATGCAAATTCAAATTAGGACATCATTTAGTATATAATTTTGTTTTGTAATGTATATAAAATTTAATGTAAAAATCTTATGTCATCAGGCAACCTAATAAAAAAAAATTGACAAAAAACTCACCTTTATAAGCAAAGCGTGATAATAAAATAAAAAATATCTTTAAAACACCGTAAAATATGTTGTTTTTTTTAATAATATTTTTGTAATACGAAACCATATTATTAAATTTAAAAAAAACAATTTATTGTATTATACGCCTTATTTAAGGTTATGTATAAAAGTATTGAAATTTTAAAACAAACGATCAACGTCCATCAAGTAAGTAACGTTATATAGAATTCTTATTTTAAAAAATATATTGTGTATGTGTGTTATTACCCGTGTTTGAAGCTTCACGCTGTATCACGCAGGGATCCCTCACAGAGAAAACTTGGGAATTTAGTGTTAAGACACTTTGTTCACATTAATATATACTAATTTCCGCCGTAATGTTAATACAATGCGTGTTAACTGGCGGAGCTCGACACCGCGGCTTGCCGTGTTACCAGATCGAAAAAATGAAAAGTGTTTTAACACTAGAAATATTAAATATTTCTGGTGTTAAGACACTCCGTTTCCATTTATATATACTATTATTATTTTTATTATTTTTAAAGTGTTATTCCACACTTAGGAAAGAAAAATACTAAATTAATAAAACGTATAAAAATTTGAACGAAGCAGGATTTGTACCCGCGCCTCTTGGACGGATTCCAAGAGGCGCGGGTTCAAATCCTGCTTCGTTCAAATTTTTATACGTTTTTAAATTTAGTATTATACTATTACCACTTTCTACCGAATTGTTAATGCAAAGCGTGCTATGTAGCGGAGTTAAACACCGCAGTTTGTCGTGTTACCAGATCGAAGTAATGAAAATATTAAATACTAGCGACCCCTTAACATTAATAAACATTCCTTAACAGATTTTCCAGAATATATCTTTCATGTATATATAGTAATCAGTTACTGATTTATTATATGTATATTTATAAGTATTCCCCCGATTCAGAATTGAACCTGCGACCTGCCATTTACAGTCACACGTTTTCGCCTGCCACGACCGAGTTAATAACATTATATATATACATTTCAGCATGTTGAAGTATCTGTG
>DWMZ01003741.1:0-12396 GCA_018249855.1 Eueides tales michaeli | reverse complement strand
AAGTCTTCCTACAGAAATGGGGCTGACATAAATAAATTGTAACAAAAGTATTAGAACCTTGTCGTGGCGCAGGAGCACAAGCGTGTAACTGTAATCGTGAAAAGCTATAGTTACAGCTGCCACTCAGAATGGTCAAAGCGCACCGTTGAGCGATACCACTCAATAAGTAATACCTGAAATTCGATGGAAAGTGGGGATCAGAATGGAGTGTTTGATATACTAGGTCCGCAAGTTCCCTATGCCGACCCTGACATGTACGGGTAACAGTATGAAACTGAAAAAAGTATATATTTCGATAAAATTCTGCATTTTGTTTTTGTTTGAATTATACTAAATTACAGAATTACGAGGATGCATTCTAATAACCTCAGATGGGTGAATATTTAAAAAAATGAGAACTTGTCTCACAGGCATTGTCTGGTTTGTAAGCGCTACTCTTGAATCTTTACATTCTATCGGTCATTAGTTCTATCGTTATTTCTGAAAACAATAATTTCAAATACGTTTGCTCATTTGACTTTATAAGCAGGGCCTGACGTTTGGAATCTTGTGACATTTGTATCTGTATTCTCAAAAGTTTTGACTACACTTACCATATATCTTGGCCAATATAGCCAAGAGTGAGTGTGAAGATCACCGGCACCTACCTAAGGGTACCAAAGTGTTATCTTTATCATTAAAAAAGATCTGACCAGTATATAAAAGGAGATGCAATAGATTAGAAATCTATGTGTAATATAATAAAGAAAATAAAAGACCTTAATACTTAAGGAGCACAAGCGTATGACTGAACTAAACGCGAAAGATTGTGTGATCCCCAAGCGATAAAATTATATATTGATTATATTAATATATTTCGCTCTGGTACCAGGGCAAAATGCGACGTTGATTCCGCCATTTAACACGCAATGCCTCAAATTTGTCAGAAAGTGGTTAAAGGAACGGAGTGTCTTAACACTAGGTTCTCAAATTGCCTATACCTACTCTGCCTGTGGAGGACTGTGAAGCTAAAAAAAAGAAATATTATATGATATTTTGTATGATAAATATTGCATTTATAGAAACTATATTCGACAACCTTTTTACGAAAAAAGGATAATTTTGTAAAAAGACTCGCATTTATTGTATCGACATACGAGTACAATCACAGTGGTTATTAGCTGTGTTGTATGAAAACTGAATTAGCAATTTAAAGCTAGAAACCTTAGTTTTTATTCCTGAGTGTAGATATCACTTATAAAATATGTAACAAAAATTTATAAATTATCATTCTTTCTTGCCAAATTATTGAATTTGTAAAAGTCTCCCTACAGATTTGGGGCTGACATAAATAGCTGTAACAAAAGTATTAGAAGATTATCGTGGCGCAGGAGCACAAGCGTGTAACTGTAAGCGTGACAAGCTATAGGTACAACTCTCACTCAAGATGGTAACAAGGCAAAGCGCACCGTTGAGCGAGACCACTCAACACGTAATACCATAAATTCGATGGAAAGTGGGGATCAGAATGGAGTGTTTGAAACACTACGTTCGCAAGTTCCCTCTGCCGACCCTGACATGTACGGGAAACAGTATGAAACTGAAAAAATATATATATTTCGATAAAATTCTACATTTTGTTTTTATTTGAATTATACTAAATTGCAGAATTACATGGATACATTCTTATAACCTCAGATGGGTGAATATTTAAAAAAATGAGAACTTGTCTCACAAGCATTGTCTGGTTTGTAAGCGCTACTCTTGAACCTTTACATTCTATCGGTCATTAGTTCTATCGTTATTTCTGAAAACAAAAAAATTAAAAATACGTTTGCTCATTTGACTTTATAAGCAGGGCCTGACGTTTGGAATTTTGTCACATTTGTATTCTCATCGTTTTAACTACATTTACCATATATCTTGGCCAATGTAGCCAAGAGTGAGTGTGAAGATCACCGGCACCTACCTAAGGGTACCAAAGTGTCATCTTTATCATTAAAAAAGAAACTTGTGAATCTGACCAGCAAATAAAAGGAAATGCAATGTATGTGTAATATAATAAAGAAAATAAAAGACCTTAGTAGTTAAGGAGCACAAGCGTATGACTGAACTAAACGCGAAAGATTGTGGGTTCCCCAAGCGATAAAATGATATATTGATTATTTTAATATATTTCGCTCTGGTACCAGGGCAAAACGCGGCGTTGATTCCGCCATTTAACACGCAATGCCTCAAATTTGTCAAAAAGTGGTGAACGGAACGGAGTGTCTTAACACTAGGTTCCTGCCTCTACCTACTCTGCCTGTGGAGGATACACTGAAAAAAAAGATATATGATATTGTGTATGATAAATATTGCATTTATAGTATTGTCACTCCGTGGCAGCGATACGAAATTGCTATTTGTTCGTCTTCAACTCATAGTTACGGAAATAGTTTTGAAATAAGACCGACTTTTGCATTTTGCAAATATCCGGAATATCTAACTCTTGGATGAATAGGATTTTCTTGGCAAACTTTCAGTTGTTAAAATGTCATTTTGGACATTATGTCTGTTGGGCTTTGTAAATGCATGCGTGTAGAATTGCAAAGGAAAATAATTTAATTTGCAAATATTCTATATATTTGCCAATGCCAATTGAAATCTTGGTTAAATTAGTCTAAGGTAATGTTTAATAATACGTTAAAGCCTATTATATCTTTATACTATGTAGATTTTTAGACACATGTGTTCAATTTGGTACACATTCGCTCTTAGAACAAAAATATAATAATAAATTTATTTCGGCTGATAATATTAATAATTTCATTGTTTTTCCGTAATTTATTCCCCCAAGATTCATCCCGAGAAAGATTACCGTTATTTCGGAAACTCGATGAAAACTAGCTTTTAATTGCTTTTTATTTCTAGGCAAGAGGGCACATAATACATATCTCATTCGCCACATTACCTGTTAGAGTGCGGAAATACCGAATAGGAGTGAAACATTTTAGTGAATTTATGCAGGATATAGTTATAATGAAAACATTTTTTATAATTAATTTCTTAACGTTTATTATTGTGTTTAATTTAAACTGCGTAGGCAGTAGTTCAATTTAGTAACGAAGAAGTTTATTTAGGAGGTAAACAATTATTATTTATTTAAAAATGCTATCAATACAAAGATCAAACAAAATTTGGTTGCATTTTTTGTAATACTATTTTATAATATTTATACACGTAGTATTAATTAAATCGATATAAGGTTCTTCCGTTACTGAGTGATTGATAGACGATATAGAGGTGAAACTACTGGACTTAGAAAGTTGGAATTGGGAATTAAACTTTAAAGTGTAAAGAAGTACTAAAAGAGGATTTTCTGAATTATCTATGGAGGAGAAACGAAAGCTTTTCATCTTACATTTTTTTTTAAATCGTCTCGCCGTATCCCGCAAATGGCAAACTAGGCTGAGGAACCCTGGGAACCTAGTGTTAAGACACTCCGTTCCGTTCCCCACATCTATTCGTAACACCTACAAACAAATTTACGAGTGACAAATAGCTATAATATATCTCGAGTGTAATTAGCGAGGCATATCGTGGCGCAGGGGCACAAGCGTGTGACTATAAATGATACTTGTGGGATGATCCCCACTCGAACAAGTTAAATATTTAATTTTTCCTGAGCGAAGAAGATCATTTTCTTATGGGTGAATCGAAATGTACATTGTATTTATTTTATATAACCACGACACAATATTAAACTGAAAAACCGTGTAGCTACATTTCAATCTAAATTTAGAATACATAAATTAGTAATTTACTTTTCATCCCACTGGCGTGCATCGCAGTCTTATCTCTGAAGCAATAGCAATACCACTGTACATAAAGAAATTGAGATACCAAAGTCCTTAGATAAGTGCATGGCGCGTGTTGATAATATTGTTGCATTTAAGAAATATATTTTCGTTTTTTCTTTTGGTGTGCAATAAAGAGTTACTATTATTATTATTACTCCACGCCAAAACATCGTTTAGCCCTATACAGGGCCAAACGCCCTTGTTCGGCCTCATATGGAATACTATTTTCACCTGGGCTGGTGCACCCGCCACCGAATTTTCTAACCACACAGTACTTACAAACTAAAATACCATCCACGTCATCTGAAAACGTGGCACTCTTGTGACACTACTGTCCGTTTACGTAATAATTTCTTGCCACGCGCCACACATCTATGAAACGGCCTATCCGCGACAGTTTTTCCAGGTCGATACGAAGCGCGTTCTCCCCACCTTAGAAGCTGGGAACGCACCGGTAGTTTCCCTGGTGTTACACGGGGCCGTGGGCGACGGTGCTTACTCACCATCAATAACCCTTACGCTCGTTTGCCTTGTATTTTCTAAAAAACAAAACCGTCATACAAAAATATAGTCATTATTTTAGGCTCTAACTTAAGGTGTCAATTTTTAATAACATTCTTTTTTCTTATTCAAATAACAAAAATTGTAACTTTTTTCCTAAATATCAATTTAATTAATCTTTTCAAACTACACAATATTTCAGGATTTATTGGTTCGTTCGTTATTTCATAAACGTAAGCTATCCCTCAAAGGCGTGCCAGCGGACCTCGTGAAGATCGTAAAGAATAATCAAACTCTGCCCGTTAAAAATGTTTCATAAAATCTTTAATATACCTATATATGAATATTACTTAAGTACAAAATCCACTAAGCTGTAAGTTAAGAGTACAATTTTGAGAAAGATTTAAAAAATATAGTTTATGTAATTATTTTTTTTTCATTTTTACTATTTGATAGCTTCTAACTATAAGCGCTTTATAGTGTAATATTTTATGTAATGTTTTTTTCTATTTCGTTTCTCTTCTAGGTAACGAGACTATTGCCTGCAATTATCTTGAAAACTATGCGAGGAATAGAAATCTGGAAACGGATCATGGAGTGTCTGCACATTAGATTCCTTTTGGGTACCGTTACCGTACAAAATGCACAAATTTATTATATTAGTCCACTAACGAAAATCAGAAACAAAATTAAGAAAGTTTATAATATTTCTTATGAATTCAAATATTAACTTTAATTATCGTCAATTAAAAAACGAGAGTTAGTTAAATTTATTGAGATGCTCGAAAGCACAAGGAGTTTTTGGCTTTAATTTAATACTTGCCTTAGAAATTTACTATAGCATTTTTATTCTTTAAGAATATTTTTGAAGAACTGCCACTCAACATACAATGCCTCAAGTCGAAACTTGGACACGGAACGTAGTGTCTTTACATTAATTTATTTTCAGGATACCTCTGCCTACTATGTGTGGGATACAGGGAGGCTGAAAAAAATCACGGAAACTTGTGGCGCAAGGGCACACTCGTAAATTCGTATTTTCATTTCTCCGCTCTGATAACAAGATAAAGCGCGGCATTGAGATCCACCATTTAACACGCAATGTCTCAAATTCGGTAAAAAAAGAGAAATATTTTTTCTCTTCTATTCTATATATTATACCTTGATGGTAACGAAGCGTCTTAACACTAGCGTGTGCGGGATACCGCATGAAACTGAAAACAATAAAAACGATTATATAGATTGATTCCATTTCTTTTTAGAAAATAACGAAGCACGGCGTTGAATTACCCCATTTAACACAAAATGCCACCAGAATACTACGGAAAGTCGGGAACGGAATTGTCTTCTTAAAGTGTATTAATATACTAGGTTCCCATGTTCCCTCTGGCTTCCTCGCTATACGTAAAAAACGTGGCAGTTATGCGTAGCTTAGGTTATTATACAATAATATTATATTATTAAATTGGTTTGGTGATACGTAAATAAAAATATTTCTAAGTGTGTGTTTTATAAACTTTAAATGCCTTTGTAATATGCAAAGTAGGTAATATAATGATTCGAAATAACGAACGGCTATTCATAAAATGTAAATTTGTGATACATTTTAGAAAAAGTATAAATAGAATGTTATATCAGATAACGCTACACATGACATATATTGGAGATTGCTCGGACGTAAACTAATTTTATATTGTGCACATTTCTCCTATTTTACATTTATAACTTTTTCGAAAATATCATTATATAAATATACTACTATTGTACTATTGCACATGGCAGGATAGGCAGAGGGAACCTGACAACCGAGTGTTGAGACACTCCGTTCCGTTCCCTACTCTCTGCTGAATTTGAAATATTGCATGTTGAGTGGCGGAACTCAAAGCCACTTTTTGCGTTGTTACCAGAGCGAAAAAATGAAAACACTAAACATCAAATTTAAAAATATTATTTTATTTCCTCGAGTGTGGATTAAGCCCATAACGTGTCCCGTTTACAGCCACACGCTTTTGTAAAAGGGAGTATACTTATATTATAAATGTATGTTTGATAATGTAACGCAAAATATACTGAACAGATATAGATAATACGTACAACAATATTTTATATCTTTGAATAACATACACATAATTTGGCTGAAATATAGCAATAACTTAAAGTTAGTAAAGCCACGTTTCGGTCGTTATTAATTAAAAAAATACGTCATAATATTTACCACCAGGTTTATGACTTTGATATTATATTTTAAATAATATAATTTATATTGTATATATTAATTAATGAAAATTTAAGGCCCCAGCCTATCGTGTCTTAATCGTGACAATGTACATGCCCTGCTATATGCAGGATGCGACCCAAAATTCAAATTAAATATATCTCACCCACATTTTAACCCCTAAACCAAAAGAACAACAACAGCATAAAAAATAACAGTACTAAAGACAAAAAAAAAGTTGAAAACGAAACGGCTCAGCAGAACAATTTCCTAACACTAACAGAAGTCTCTACGTAACAGTAAACATTCCCTTTGTACTGACATCGTTTGAAATGGTAAGACAAATAGAATGTAGAAGTGGCTTGTGTGGCTAAATCTCTCTTATACTCTTGAACTTAGGCTCAAAATGCTTTAATTAAGGCTCCCCAGCTTATAGCGGACTATTCTACAACTACTACTAATAAACTATGGTTTAATTAATTGAGATCTTCATAGTGCAATGGCAAGGTCATTGATTTGATCCCGATATGGACTCAAACGAATGTGTGTATTTATATTACGTGGTTAGCTAGCTTTGTTAGGCTAAACGTTGAGCGGTGTTAATTTACTTCATTCCACACGTAATTCTTTGAAAATTTGGTGCGTTAAGAAGTAAACGGAGAGTCTTAAGACTAAATTTTAGTTTGTCTACTTTGATGTCAAAATATTTTTGATACTAAATTTATTTATTTATTCATTATAACAAGTGCATGAATAATTTATACAGGGTTTGTTTTTTCTTTCTTGCGGAAGTTAAATCATATATGTAGATGTAATACAGAATAATTTCTTTTACAAAAAAGGACGTTATACACTAAATCTCTTTGTAAAATGACATTAAGTTATCAGAATGTTAATATTAATAGAATATATTGACAATCATCAATTGTATACATTTACATACAACTTATTTTCTCATTAGGCTGTGGCGCAAGAGCACAAGTGTGCGACAGTAAGCACGTAATGTTGTGGGTTCGATCACTACTGGATATGTGGCAAAGCGAGGCGTTGTGTTCTGTCACTCAATACGCTAATATCAAACAAATACAGGAAAACAGAAGTGACTTATTGAAAAAGGAGTGTCTTAACACTGGATTCCCAGGTTCCTTTTATCTATCCTTCTATATGCCTAATAGAACGTGGCTCTTCTCTGCAGACCCGCCTTTCGAGCTGGTGGTAGGTGGTGGTGGTGGTGGATTCCTGTAGGACTGACACTACAGACATTTCTATATAACTTGACGATTCATAAGTGCTTGTAATGGTCTAATTAAATAAAAATATTTTGATTGATTGATTGATTTTATAACTTTATAGTATAAGGGTAAAATGTAAGATGTGGCTTTATTGGAGAATTTAATTAACATAAGTTTATTGTGAATTGATGAAAATAGTATTTGTTTAATATTTTTTATTGCATGTATATTATCTTTAAACACAAAAAAGAAGATATTTTAGATATCAAAGTATTCTTCCCTGTTCTAGAATTCAAAATCATGACCTAAATATGAAGTCAAACAAATCACATTTTATCATCACAATTTTATTCATTAAATTTAAAGCATTTTCTGACCACTGTAAAGGCTTCTAAGAGATCTCAATAGAGTACTGACCCTCGATATCTTCATCAGATAAAAGATTGCTCCGTCGATAGAAATGAATGAAATAAACGGAAATTGTTGGAATATTCTCCAAACTCAGTTTATTTGAACTGCACTTATAGTTGAAATACTCTTAAATTGATTTTTATTTGTAATATTTTATATGGCATACTAATTATGGTAATATTGTAAAATAAAGCCGTCGTGCCTTAGTGGTATAGCGTCAGACCGTAAACACGATTGTTGGTGTTCCAATTCTCATTCTCGAGAATGAAATATTTTTATTTCCACGCTCTTTCTGACCTTCATATACAGGCATGTTGCGGCGTTGAGTTATGCCAGACAACATACAGTGTCTAATAATTGTATCCGTTTTCAATGTTTTACTCAATTTTAGTGTTAGCACGAAATGAGGGAAGAAATGTTGTAAAGTTATTGCCTTTGTCTACCTTGATATTTGAGGGGTACAAATAGCAAAAACTTAGAAATTACAACATATAATCAGCTGAAAAGTTTAAATGAAATTTTGCATTGAAATATTTTATTTTGCATTGCATTTTCATTTCTATTAAGATATTTAATTACGAAAAATAATAAAACTTGAGGAAATGTGGTGCTGTGAATAAACGATGGTTTCAGATTTTGATCCTTTCTGAGGACAAAACAAAAGCAGTAACTATATTTTTTTTTCTATATAGCAGACAGAGAAAATTGAATGTAAGAAAACACTTTTTTCATATTTGTGTCTGATAAGATATTGCGTGTATGTAGAGACTCCATTAACAATAAATTCAAAATGATAACACTAGGAAATTCATTTAACATTATACTACAGCTTGGATTAATGCACTACAAATAATTTCAAGTTATTAACACTGTATGTGTATGGTGGGTCACATCCTGTAAATTTATGTAAACAATAACTATAGTGCTAATGTTATTTATTTATAATAATGCTGTTTTGACTGTACATACTAATTCTTTGAATAACTATCATTTTTATGGTTAATGTTACAATTGTGGCTAGAAAAAGTGCAAAGTTGAGTACCACCGCTCAACCAGTTTCTTGTAACATTGCGTCGCAGACCTCAACGTAGCGCTTATGTCCAGGTACCAAAAGAAAATCCTCCTCCTCCTTGTTATCGAATCTGCAAACTATCATGTTTTCAGTAGTACCATTGTGCTTCTGAGCAACGACAAGCTTAAAAAAACTATGACATTGTCAAATTTAATTTGTCCCCGCTTAAATGAGAACGCGATAATTTCTTATAGGTAAAGAACGCGAGGTTACTAATTTAAAAGGATTTACGTAGGGGCGCATCGAGCAACACCTGTGACTCTCTTTCTACTTACATGGCTTATGTCATTTAAGATAAGGATGTTTTAAAATGCATTAAGTAATAATCGTATAGTGACAGTTTTAAATTGAAGTCTGACCCAATTTTAAACAATATAAAAGTTAAAATACTAGTGATGTTACTGTTATTTCTAATTATGTGTATAATAAGTATAATCATGAAGCCATTGTGGCATTGTGTTCAAACTCATTAAGAATTATAATTATTTTATTTTCTCCGTTAATTTCTCCGTTCAGCAAAAAAGAAAATAATGAGTTCTGCCAACCAGCATGTAAATTATAAATTCAACTAATTCGGAAAGTGGGGAAAGTTGTATTTTGGTAATGCGCTCTCACTGCCTTACGTAGCCAGGTAAAATATAAAAAGGGTAGGCAAAAAAAGCCTTTGGACAGAGAGATCAATATACAATATTTAATTATTTTTAAAATTTAGGCACACAAAGATACGATCCAAAATGAAATTAGTTTATTAATAGTCTGATTTATATCATTCAATTTGTGAAAGCTTTGACTGAAATTTGAAAGAGATTTAAAACGATAGTAGATTTGTTAGTCGATTGCGTGGCCCACTTTGCTAAATGATTCTTAGGAATCGTTTATTCTGTCATTTTGATATAATATTAATTATGTGTATAGTACATAATGTATGTATATGTAGTACGTACTGCTTCTTCTCTTCTCTTTTGTCTGCAATTCTGTGGTCAAATATAAGTAGCTAAGTTACATGAAAATATACCTTCAATCCTATATAATGTTTTATAGCACTCTATGGTAATTGGACCATCCTCATTTTCATTTTGATTGCTTGAGAACAATAACATACAAATCGATGACAAAATAATAAGCTTTACAACCACTTAAAAGACAAACTTGAAAAAAACAACTTAAACTCTTAAACTGTATCTTTTTTTTATTTTCCAAAAACTTTTATAATTAAGATATTTAAGAAGAAAAGTAAGAATCATGAAAAACCCAAGGCACATCAATTTTACTTTCAACTCGGTTTTCTTGCCTTTAACTTTTCTAAAATGCAAACACAGCTCAATATTGACAAGCAATTCTTAATTATTTTTCTTTCTTACTTGACACACAATTCTACAAATTCTCCGCAGTAGGGAATAGAATTGTCTTAATGAGAACGGAGCGTTTTGGCACTAGGCTCATAAATTCCCTCTGCCTATCCTGCCATGCTTGGGATACGGCTTAAAGCTGAGAAAACCAAAATTAAAATTCTCAATTAGTGCGCCCTCTGATTTCTCGTTATTAAATTAAGGCATATAGCAGAGAAATAAATATCTTAACATTAAGATATCTTAATATTAAGAAGGGACTTTTTTAAGGACAAATATAAAATCTGTATCAATATAGTCACTTAACTAAGTAATGTTTAAAAAAATATATATAGTCTCTTAATTCTAGGTTCCCAGGTTCCCCTGCCCACCCGTCCATACGTGGGAAGCTAAAAATTTGACTAGACTTCTCCGCCTACATTTCTATAAGCGCGAGATCTATGATACATTTTTATAAGTATCGCAAGTTAGAAACTGTTAATTCGTTATACATATTTTTTTAAAATAACTTTTAAACATATGAACAGAATAATGATCAAATTTGGAAAATAATAATTAACCATGACAAAAAAATTGCACGACACTAAAAGAAAAATTATAATTAACTTTTCTATAGTACAATAAGAAAAAGAAGTTCCGAATATTCCTTTATTGGAACTGTGCAAATCGCCAAAACGAGATTCATTAGTCGTTGGTAGGATGTCCGATCAAACACTTGCGCTCTGTTGAACATATCGATATAAACGAAGTTTAATTTTTCACACTATTATAATTCACTGATCTGTCAGAAAATAAAAATGGTTGAATGCCCTTAAATATAAAATTCTTTTTCTTTTATTGTACTTGTAGAAATCTTGAAGTGTAATAAGTTTTGTGTTTTTAGCATTTCTAAATTATAATTTCACACTAAGAGTAGAAAAATTGTTTTAATAAAGGAGTTAAAATCGCTGTTCTTGTACTTAGACAGTTTTCAAGAATTTTTATACATTTTCCGAAAATATTTATTATCAAATATAAACATTTGTGAGAATTGATGTTTGTTCCACATATTGGCTACAATATATGTATATAGGTATTTTGTATAATTTTACAAAAAAAATAAATAAAAGCAGGTGAAGCTGCGTTGCTCGATAGTATTATTATATTTTGTAAATAATATAGCACTCAAAATAAATAAAGACCTATTTTAAAAACATAAAATAGTTCCTCTATATCACAAAAACAGCTAGCAGCTGCTCCACTAAGCTGCAAATAACATACGTATAAAAATAATTAATTGTTTTTGTATCTTAAAGGATAATTTCTTATTATATTCTATATAACCCAAGGATAATTTGTAATATATAGCTATTTTACTATGAATTGTTAATATAAATGTAATATTATAATTTTATATAGACAGCTAAGTTTGGTTCTAGGCTATATACGAGTACATGAAAGAGGCAAAATATTGATACAGAAACTATCGTATATATAAGCGAAAACAGAAAATACTCCGTTTTCCACTTTTAAAATTACAAGAAGTTGAAAGACTCAATGCCGTGCTTTGCCTATTGCTATTGCCTATTAATAAAGCCTACCTCAACAAATAGACTATAGCTGCGCTCAATATTAACTATAACTAAATATTTTTATAACTTTGAATCGGCAGCTCCTGAGACTAGAGTGATATATATATATATATATATATATATATATATATATATATATATATATATATATATATATATATATATATATATATATATATATATATATATATATCTATATATATATATATATATATATATATATA
>DWMZ01003740.1:0-12396 GCA_018249855.1 Eueides tales michaeli | reverse complement strand
AATAAATGAATAAATGAATAAATGAATAAATGAATAAATGAATAAATGAATAAATGAATAAATGAATAAATGAATAAATGAATAAATGAATAAATGAATAAATGAATAAATGAATAAATGAATAAATTAATAAATTAATAAACGAATAAATGAATAAATGAATAAATGAATAAATGAATAAATGAATAAATGAATAAATGAATAAATGAATAAATGATTAAATGAATAAATGAATAAATTAATAAACGAATAAACAAATAAACCAATAAACGAATAAATGAATAAATTAATGAATGAATAAATAAATAAATAAATAAGTTATATAGAGCTTATTTGACAAGCGTGTGATTGTAAGCGTAATGTAAGGTTGTGCGTTCGATCACCACTCGAGAACCAATATTTAATATCTTCAAATTATATAACCCTCTGGTACCAAGGCAAAGTGCAAGCGGCATGGAGTTCTACTAATCAACAGGCAATGCCTCAAAATCGGCGGGAAGTGGTGTCTCGAAAATAACAGAGAGAAGAAATGAAAATATAATATACTTCATTCATCCGAATAGGAATCTATCCCCTTGGGCACGCTTATACCCTTGCGCCACAACAAAGTCGCTAAAATGATCCGAGAATATAAGACAAAATGTCTTATCACTACATTCTTTATATATATAAAGCTTTTTCTCTACACAGAAAGTAGAAAAACGCCACAATAAATCTATGAAAAAGGAAATTTTGGTAACCGAACTACGACGAGCAATATAGCTGACCGATAGTGCATTGTGTCGGTGTCAATTATCGTAACGAAAAATAGACAAAGGCGAATTTCGCAGTTACAATTTTGACGCAACAAACATCGGGTGAACGATTGAATTTCAGCTCCGGTGAAAATGAAAATGATCGACGTCCATCATTTTTTGATGTTCCTTCCTGAGGTAAGCGGTTCTTTTTATACTGAATTTCCTACGTCTTTTTTACTTTACTTATTGTATTTGGAATTTTAACTTACGAGTATATTGTACTTGTTTACAAGAACGTATAAAAATAGCACGTAAGTTGAACGATGTTCAAAAGACGCAGGTTCAATCCCTATTTCTAAATAAGTATTTCTCTATCCTAAGTATGACACTTCCGTTTCCTCTTCTTAGCTGATTTCTGAAGGCATTGCGTATTAAGTGGTAGAACTAAAAACTAAAATTTTAATATCATAGCGAGGAGATACAATATAATATATTATGTTTGCGATATAATATATTACCTCAAGTGGGAATTGAACTGACAATCTGTTGCTTTTATAAGTGCACTCTCGTGCCCCTGCGCCACGACCACTACGTACTATACGTGGGATACAGCGTAAAGCTAAAAAAAATCTTAATTAATTGCTGCCATCAATTAACGTGAACTTTCACTGTATTACTATTATAAAAAACTTTAGTAACCACGTAAAACATTATGACGTTCTTTCAAAAGAAATACACAAATTGGCGCAGGCAAATTAACAATAGTAATTTCACCAACACTCTAATTTTATATACTTACTTCTTTAAAACTTAGTTACCTTAATATAAATTCATTGGTTAAACTTTTAGAAGATAGTTTACTTAGACTTTGGCGGAGGAAGACAACTAAACGGTAAAAGTTGTTACGAGTTCGTGAGCTTCATTCAATAATTATTTTAGTTATTTGCTTTTGAAACTTTTGGAAATTGTACAGCGGGTACTTAAATGTTATATTTAGAAGCAAAGAAATTAAATATTTTAAGAAATTCGTTATCTAAAAGGTTATTATCACATCTTGGTAATGTGTTGGTGGATCTTAAACTGATCATCGTGATAAACAAGATTTTTGATGAAAAAATGGTATTCAAATCGGTTTATTCACTCAGTAGCAGCTAAGGTGCCACAAATAGACAGACAAGTCACACTTACAACGCTTCTCTCTTTGCGTTGGGGTTTTTTTCAGAAATGAGACCAAAACCCGCGGATTGTTTACAAAATTTCTAATTTAATTGTTTCAAATTTATACTTTTGCCAATTAAAATTCTACATTCTTCTTATAGACAAACAGATCAGCGCGTTGTCCTAAAGTAAGGGTAAATAGAAATAATTTATTTCCCTAAGTGAAATTCGCACCCATGACAATCATGGTCAATATATTATGTGACAATGTTATATTAGTTAGTATATATATCTGTAGTCTATGGTATCTCAGAACAGGTAAATGCTGGTTGAGAGTTTTACTAAGCTTATATTTTGTATCGTGCAATATGGTATCGCCACAGTAGTCGAGATTTTTACCTATAATCTGAATAAAATGTAATTTTGGAATTTCAAACAATTTTAAAAGCAATTATTAAATTTCAGTATAATTCATTATTGGATATTAGAGTAGCTATTGACTTTATGTTATTTTAAGCGGCTATAAAATGACGTGACATTGAAAAACTAGACCAAAAGCGGAAAACAGAGTGTCCGTACACTAGTTTTTAATAATTATTCTACTGTATTAAGGATACAAAATTATGCTATAAAAATATGGTTGTCCAAATCATTAACATAATATAAATAAATATTTTTCATAATCAAATTTAACACACAATTTAAATTTTAAATCACCATAATATTCAAGCTTATCTATAAACATCACATCGAAAGATAAATCATTAATTTCAGAACAATCGCACTATCTACCAGTTACTTACGCGTACAGCTTTTAAAACAGGAAATGGAACATTCACCGGTAATGTTTATCCATGATGGCAATCACGAATCGGTACGGTTTTATCGAAGTGTCTCCGTACTTTTAATTAAAATAATTGTGAATCTTTTAAATGAAGCGCGTCGTATCGGAGAGCCTATCGCTTGTACGAGTAAAGTGCACTTTATCGTGACAAAATATATCAATTAATTAATGGGATTTTTGTAATACATCAGTTCGGGAGGTTGGTATTTAAATAAAGTCTATTCTACATGTGATGTCAGTTACGCTTACACACATATATTTACGCTTATACACTTTCATAGTATTTTATTAGCATAACCTAAGTAAGTGACCTGAATTGAGCAGCAATTGCCCACTTATCCTCTTTCACCTTTTAATTGTCATTAACTAGTGTTGATGATAGTATTATCAACGGTCAATTGGAAATTTCCTTTACTTCTCTTATCACTCACTCAGTTTTCATAATAGTTATGACAAAGATAGTTAAAAACTTTTAAAATCATAATATATATTTATTTAAATTCTCTTTTTTTTCAGCTTGACGCACATGGCAGGGTAAATAGATGAAATTTGAAAAAATAGTGTTGACACTCCATTCCTTTTCCCACTTTACTCCTGATTTGAACAATTCCTCGTGATGAGTGATGGAACTCATCGCCGCGCTTTGCCTTTATACCAGAGCGAAGAAAGGTAAATATTATTTTTTTAATTTGTGTGGGGATCGAACCCACAATACGTCGTCACGACAAGCCTCAGTCTATTTAAAAGTCTGTTGTTTATAAAAATATTATATTAAAATTAAGATAAAAGACCAAAAAAATATTGTTTACTTAGGGGACAACACTAGTGTTAACAAGGAAAAAAAAGACAGTAAAGTGACTTGTTTCCAGGTTTAATCGACCTAAAAAATTGAACGGTGTTTTTTTTTCTTCATGCTGTATCCCGCATATAGCAGTGTATCGTGCATAAGGAAACTATTATTAACACTTTGCTCTCCATATTTCTCCGAATTTTCGAAACATATGCGTGTTGAGTTGCGAAACTCAACTTCATGAATTCTCAAAAAGGATAAATAGAAACAAAAAATATTTCCTCGAGTGCTTATCTTATTTGGTGCTAGAATATCAGCTAGCGCCATTTTCTTAACAATTTAAACTTGATATATTAAAATGGATCCCAGGACTGAATTTTTAACCAAACGGTCGCTATATTTTAAAATATTTCAATCTTTTTCAATTCCATTAGACGAAGAGCAGATATTGGTTTGTGATCTTCTTGTATATATATTATTGATTTTTTCATTTGGTAAGCCCCGTTATTTTCAATTCTTGTTTAATATACTAGTGAGTTTATATTTTAAAAACGCCTATTCGTATTTACTTCTCTCTCTTTGTCTCTCAGCTTCAGGTTATATCCTACACTTGGCAGTGTAAAGACAGGGAACTTGGGAACCTAATGTTGAAGTATTATGTTCCCTTTAAGACACATCCATTTCCCTTTTTCCACCGAACTTGAGGCATTGCATGTTGAGTGACAGTATTCAACGCCGCGCTATTCTACGACAATATAAGAAAATTATATAAATATTTTCAGAGGAGAATGGAAAAAAATATTATTATAATTTGCTACAACAAATTTTAAGACTAAAACTCTATATTTAAATTAGAGCAGCGACCGTGGTGCTACAGTGGCACAGCATCTGATAATATTTTGTAGCTTCACGCTAATCTCATAATAGCAATATAACCAGCCCATTGGTTAAAAATAACCTAATATAAGAAATATTGTTCTTAGTTTTCTTCCCAAATACTTGATTCTGTGTTGAGTAGCGAAACTCAACATTGAACTTGAAACTTTGTTTGTATCAATCAAAGGTTATATATAAATTCGTTAAATTCTATAAACAAAACAAGAAATAAACATATAAAATTCCACTTCCAACAGTCTTAAGTAACTGTTGACTAATATCTCACTGTGAAATTCTCATGTCACTGCGTAATTGGAGCTTTGAGTGGGTAAAAATTACATTTTTATACGTCTTGTATTCGCCTCGGGTGATATGTAAATAGGAAACATAAGGCATTTCGTATAAAAAAATGTATGTATGTATGTATATGTAGGTACCCACACGTTTCGCACGAGTGTCGTAAATTGCCAAATATTCCCGACGGTTTTTTTATGTGATATTTTGTATGTGAATATTTTACTGTTATTTGCATAAACAATTTTCTTAATAATTTGGCTTTGCTAAAATAAGAAATCATTGATATTTTTTTACTTGAAATGTTCACTTTTAAAAATGTGATTCTTTTTTTAAAAAATGAAAAATAAATACTTTACATTGATTTTCACTCATCTTGTTCGAATTTAAAGCGAGATTGATAAAGCAAAGTTATGTTTAACGTTATCTATAGATCTTTTAGAATACTCGTAAAAAAAGTCTTTAAACAGAAAGCATTTCTAAAATATTTAGCAATAAATTGGCAAAGTAATAAGTAAACTAGCTAATATAATGTCAAAAACCCCAAAATATGGATTTTTGTAAGAAGCACCACATTTAAATTTCATTGTTAAGCTACCTAACACACAATGCCTGATTTGGTGGAAAATGAGAAACGGAAATGTCAAAACACATGCGTCCGGAAACGAAGTGCTTTAACACTAGGTTCCCAGGTTCCCTCTACCAACCTTGTCTAAAAAAATCATTTGAGTCAAATTCATCTTCATTCATTGTATACGTATATAAATTGTAATAAATACATAGGGTAAGGTCAAATTGTAATATGTTATAAGGATGCCATTTAATATTTAGTTAACCATACATATTATTTTCTATATTTTATAAAATAACCATGAAATGTTCATTATAAGAAAGATCAAAGGTAATTATTGATAATTACTTTTCTTAATTTATACAATAGTTTCATTTTCGTAAAGGATACATGAAAATAATAAAAAAAAAACAAAAGAAAAAGACACTTTTTAAGAACAAGCTTTTATTATTTCAGAGCTGTCGTGGCGCTAAGCCACAAACAAGCGACATGTAAACACGACAGGTCGAGATAGAAATGTGTATTGTTTTCGTTTCTTAGCTCTGGTGTTAACAGGTACAGCGCGGCGTTGAGTTTCGCCACTCAACATGTAGTGCTTCAAATTCGGCGGAAAGTGGGGAATGGAAGGAAGTGTCTTAACAGTTCCTAGTCTCCAAAGTTTTTTATGCCTACTCTGCCGTATGCGAGATACAGTGTGAAGGTAAAAAAAGAAGCTTTTATAACTTGTTAACATAAAGAACTAAAAATTTAAAAATACATACATATAATAGCTTCACGCTATATCCCGCACACGGCAGGGTAGGCAGAGGAAACTTGGGAACCTAGTGTTAAGACACTTTGTTCCACTTCCGTTCCCCACTTTCCGCCGGATTTGAGGCTGTGCGTCTTGAGTGGCGGAACTCAACGCTGCCCTTTGCCTTATTACCAAAGCGTAGAAATAAAAACATTTAATATTTAAATTTAAAATATTAAATGTTTCATTTCCTCGAGTGGGGATCGAACCCACAACCTGACGGTTTCAGTCACACTACAGTGACACGGTCAATTTAAATATATATATATATATATATATATATATATATATATATATATATATATATATATATAAATAAAAGCGTATTACATTTTGATGGAGGTAACAGTTTAAAAATGCATAACATCTGAAATGTTTTTCTTCATCAATCAATCAATAGCAATGTAAAACTTTTATAATATATTTTTTTAGTTTCACCAGTCAAGGGTAAAAATTAATTTTAAAAAAACCTTTTATTATTTGTTAACTAAAAGATAATTTAAGCCCGATGCATTATAATATTTGCGTTTGTATCACAAATTCCAGATTATTAATAAAAACGTATAAAAGAACAAGGTAACGTTAAGTTCTGCCACTCAACACGCAACGCCTCAAATTCGGCGGAAAGTGACGAACGAAAGTGACTTAATGGGAACAGAGTGTCTTAGTACTAGGTCGAGGCATTGCATATTGTCTGTTACTTAACGTCACTCTATGCCTCGTTGGTAAAGAGAAGAGAGAAAGAAAATATAAAATATTTGATTCTATGAGAATCTAATATTAAATTCACACGGTTTTGCCCTGCACAACAATAACGTCAATAAATGATCATAGAATTAAGGTCTTAACACTACTTTCTTTTTACATAAAATGCTTCTTTTCTACACAGAAAGTGGAAAAACGCCACAATAAAAAGGAAATTTTGTAGCCGAACAAGCAATATAGCTGACCGATAGTGCATTGTATCGGTGTCAATTATCGTAACGAAAAATAGACAAAGGCGAATTTTGCAGTTACAATTTTGACGCAACAAACATCGGGTGAACGATTGAATTTCAGCTCCGGTGAAAATGAAAATGCTCGACGTCCATCATTTTTTGAAGTTCTTTCTGAGGTAAGCGGTGCGGTACATTAGATACTTATTGTGTTTTGAATTTCTCTTATATTGTACTTGTTTACAAGAACGTTTAAAAATAAAACGTAACTCTCTCTCTCTCTCTCTCTCTCTCTATATATATATATATATATATATATATATATATATATATATATATTATATATACCGCAGGGTGCTTATAGAACTTGGTAACCTATTGTTAAGTGACACTTCTTTCTCATTACAACACTTCCAGTCTCCACTTTCCACCAAATGTTGTGCTATTTACATTTTTATATGTTGTCTACATATTTTAGAAAGAATCACATAGTTAAAATTGAACATTTCAAGTTAAAAAAATAACAATGATTTCTTATTTTCACCAAAGCAAAATAATAAAGTAAATTGTTTATGCAAATAAAAGTAAAATATTCACATACAAAATATAACAAAAAAAAACCGTCGGGAATTTTTGACAATTTACGACTTTCGTGCGAAACGTGTGGGTACCTACACATACATACGAGTACATACATACATTCTTTTGTACGAAATGCCTTATGTTTCCTATTTACATATCACCCGAGGCGCATACAAGACGTAGAAAAATGTAATTTTTACCCACTCAAAGCTCCAATTACGCAGTGACATGAGAATTTCACAGTAAGATATTAGTCAACAGTTACTTAAGACTGTTGGAAGTGGAATTTTATATTCTTATTTTGTATTTTTATAGAATTTCACAAGTTTTTAGTTTATGGATCATTTGGTATAGTGATAACGTTTGACAGATTAAGACGTAGTGACAAGTTTAGTGAGGAGTTTCGCCATTCAACACGAAATCTAGAATTTGGAGAAGCAGAGAACGATATTATTTATATTAAGTTTGCTTTATCTGAGAGTCTGGTTTCCATAATTGAAAACTAAAAATAGATATTATTTTAGCCAATATAAATAGGCTAACGTTATATTGCTTACGGATTTAGCGTAAAGCTGAAAAATCTTATCAGATGCTGTGCCGGCTTTAATTTAAATATAGTGTTATTGCCTTAAAGCTTATAGTAGCAAATGTTAATAATATTCCTTTTCTTTCTCATTTGTCTGTATCTGTTTTACTTTCTCATATTGCCTTTAAAAATTGCGGCGTTTAATACCGTCATTTATTACATGCAATACCTCAAGTTTGGTGGAAATAGTGAAATGGATGTGGCTTAAGGGGAACATAGCACCTCAACATTAAGTCCTCAAGTTTCCTCTCCCTACACAACCAACTGCAGGATATAATCTAAATCTGAGAGAGAGAGAGAGAGAGAGAGAGAGAGAGAGAGACAAACAATACCAGTAGGCGTTTTCAGAATATAAACTCAATAGTAAATAAATTAACTAAGAATGAAAAATGACGGTGCATATCAATTTTGTAAACGAACCACAAAATATCAAATAAATAACCAATAATATATATAAAAGAAGATCACAAACCATTATCTGCACTTCGTCTAATGGAATTGTAAAAGATTGAAATATTTTAAAATATAGCGACCGCTTGGTTAAAAATTCAGTCCTGGGATCCATTTTAATATATCACGTGAAACTTGTTAGGAAAATGGCGCTAGGTGATGTTCTAGCAACAAATAAAATATACATCGATTCTTACTCGGATTAATAATTTTCATTTCTATTTCTCCTTTTTGAGAATTCCCGTTGAGTTCCGCAACTCATTACGCATACGTCTCAAAAAATCGGAGAAATATGGAGTGTTGATATTAGTTTCCTTTTATACGCTCTACACTGCTATACGAGTATGCGAGATACAGAGTAAAAAAAAAAACACCGTTCAATTTTTTTTGGGTCGATAAAACCTGAAAATCACTTTACTGTCTCTTTTTTCCTTTTTAAACGTAGTGTTGCTAACAGACAATATTTTTTTTGCTCTTTCATCCAAATTTTGATATAATATTTGTCTAATCAATAGACTGGGGCTTATCATGACGCAGGGGCACCAGCGTGTGACTGTAAACGACGGGTTCTGGGTTCGATCCCCACACAAATTAAAAAAACATATATTTTCCTTTCTTCTTCTTCTTTTTAAAAGGTAAAGCGCAACGACAAGTTCCGGCACTTATCACGAGGCATTGTTCAAATAGGGAAGAAAGTAGGAAACGGAACGGAGTGCTTTAACACTAGGTTTCTAAGTTTCGTTAACCTACCCTAAAAAAAAGAGAAACTAAGTAAATATATAACACCATGATTTAAAAAGTTTTTAACTATCTTTGTCTAACAAAACTATTCTGAAATAAGAGTGAGTTATTAAAGATTACATATTTAGAGGAACATTTCAATCCATCGTTAACAACACTATCATCAACACTAGTTAATGACAATTAAAAGGTGAAAGAGGATAAGTGGGCATTTGCTGCTCAACTCAGGTCATTTACTTAGGTTATGCTAATAAAATACTATGAAAGTGTATATAAATAAGCGTAACTGACATCACATATAGAATAGACTTTATTTAAATACCAACCTCCCAAACTGATGTATTACAAAAATCCCATTAATTAATGGATATATTTTGTCACGATAAAGTGCACTTTACTCGTACAAGCGATAGGCTCTCCGATACGACGCGCTTCATTTAAAAGATTCACAATTATTTTAATTAAAAGTACGGAGACACTTCGATAAAACCGTACCGATTCGTGATTGCCATCATGGATAAACATTACTGGCGAATGTTCCATTTCCTGTTTTAAAAGCTGTACGCGTAAGTAACTGGTAGATAGTGCGATTGTTCTGAAATAAATAATTTATCTTTCAATGTGATGTTTATAGATAAGCTTGAATGTTATGATGATTAAAATAAAAATTGTGTGTTAATTATGAAAACAAATATCAAATTATTTTATGTTGATGATTTGGAAACTAATATTTTTTAGCATTATTTTGTATCTTTAATACAGTAGAATAATCATTGTACAACTAGTTTACGTACACTCTTTTTTCCATTTTTGGTCTAGTTTTCTAATGTGACGTCATTTCACGGCGGTCTAAAATAATATATAATTTAATGTTTTGATTAAAAATTCTGTTTCAAATTTGAAAATGAAATTATATAATAAGGTTATAGGTATACATATATCGTGACTACTGTGACTATACGATTATACAACATAAAATTTTAGCTTATTAAACTTCTCAACCAGAATTTACCTATTCTGATACATATGTAGACGACAGACATATGAATTTACTATACCATTGTCGAATCAGCATCTTAGTTACCGTGGATATACGTTATCGTGGATTGGATTTCCAAATAGGGAAATAAATTATTGTTTTTATCCTTTAAGACAAAGCACAGCGCTGATCTGTTTCATGAGCGGAAAGATATATTAGAGTTTTAATCCTTTATAGGTGTAAACTATAAATATGAAACAATTTTTTATAGCTTCACGCTGTAGCCCGTACGTGGTAGGGTAGGCAGAGGGAACTTGGGAACGTAGTGTTAAGACACTCCGTTCCACTTTCGTTCCACCACATTCCGCCGCATTTGAGGCATTGTGTGTTGATCGGCGGAACTCAACGCCGCGCTTTGCCTTATTACCAGAGCGAAGAAAAGAAACATTAAATATTTAAATTGAAAATATTAAATATTTCATTTCTTCGAGTGGGGAACGATCCCAGAACCTGTCGGTTACAGTCACACGCTTGTGCCGCTGCGCCACGACAGGCAGACAGGTTTTTTACACTAAGCGTTGGTACTACTGAACGCTGCGTTTTGTCTCATTATTAGAGCAAGGAAACGAAAATATAAAATAAACTATCACCTCGAGTGGAAATATATAGCATAGTAAAATTGGAGGCGTGCGTGATGATCTTTGCCTTTTTACCCGACGCGAGGGAAACGAGCTATGAAATGAATGTTAAATATTTCAGTTCCTCGAGAGAGAATCGAACCCACCACCTATCGATCTTACAGTAGCATGTATGGCCACGACACTAATACACATTTTTTTATTATTTTTGTTTTATGGAAAACAACTGACAAACGAGCGTACGGGTCACCTGATGGTAAGTGATCACCGCCGCCCACGGCCCCGTTTAACACTAAAGGAGCTACAGGAGCGTTGCCGGTCTGTAAAGTGGATAGGCACCGGGGCCCGGCATTACCCAATGCGAAACGCAGTGACCAAGGTCACTACTTAACGCCGGTTTTAAATGCCGGGGGTGGTAACAATCCGGTCGAGTCTGCCCATGCGTGTTGTCATTGCTGACAACCTGACTCTTCCATTCGTACTTTAGTCGCCTCTTACGACACCATCAGTACCAGGGTGATTCTACTCTAAGCCGGGATCACACGGCGAAAAAAGGACTAATTATAATTTTAAAATGTAAAAAAGGACTAATTATATCATCATATATAATCAACCATTACTGAGAAAAGTTTCTTTCTGAGTGATTTTAGGAAATCCTTGTATAAAAAATATCGTTTAATGTTGTTTTTATTTATAAATAGAAATAAATGATAAAATAAAATTTAATGGAAATAAAATATTTGAAATTGGAATTTTTTTTAGTAAGGACCAATATAATAAATAATTAAATGAACTAACATTAAGAATACTTATATAACAGCTTTTTATGAACTGATTTACTTTGCAATTTTAAACAAATGTGACTCTGAAATAAGAATTACTTAAAAATAAATTATATAAATAAAATAATACTCTCAGTTTTATTTTATATATATATATAATTTCTTCATCAATTTTGGAAATTTTGTTATATTTAGTGGCGAAGTTAAACACCGTAGACGTAGATATATATTTTTTAAATGTAAGAGTTTATTTGTGTATTTTGTTTTTAAGCCCCGGCACTAAAATAGTTGCTGTGGCAACGTAACTCCTGAAGGAGGAAAATCAGATATATGTATATATTTTTGAAAATCAGATTAGCAGTTTAAAGGCTACAAGCTCCTCGCCATAATGAAGTAGTGATTTTTTTATATCTGTTTTTTTTTATAATTTGTGATATTTATCTTTATATCAGCCATAGCACAATACAATAAGTAAAATATAGTTAAAATTCCAAACACAATAAGTATCTAAAGTAAAAAAGACGTAAGAAATTCAATATAAAAAGCACCGCTTACCTCAGAAAGAAACATCAAAAAATGATAGACGTCGATCATTTTCATTTTCACCGGAGCTGAAATTCAATCGTTCACCCGATGTTTG
>DWMZ01003739.1:0-12397 GCA_018249855.1 Eueides tales michaeli | reverse complement strand
CATATGCTTAAAGATTTTGTAATTATTATCTACAGCTTTGTGTAACTAGAGTGGGGAAATACATATATTTTCATATATATATATATATATATATATATATATATATATATATATATATATATATATATATATATATATATATATATATATATATATATATATATATATATATACATACAGACAGAGACAGAGTTTCAGACTTTTGATTCTAAAAAGCAATAATAACTTTATGTAGCTAGCTTCTTAGCTTCGCGGTGTATACCACACAAAGCAAGACAAAAGAGGCCGTCTATGGTGATATGTTAATTAATAATAAAAAGCAATCTCAAAACAATGTAATCTAAAAACATACACTTGGTGCATCGAAACATACAAAGAATATTTAATAAAGAAATAGAAATTGAATTATTCTTAAATTGAAAAATTGAAACATTCATAAGTATACTAAATTTAAAAAAGTTTAAAATTTGAGTGTAGCAGGATGTAAACCCGCGCCTCTTGGAAACCGTCCAAGCGCTCCGACCTACTAGTTGGTCAGAGCGCTTGGACGGACTTCGTTCTCACCAAGCTCCGGTGAAATTTACGTCCCCGGTTCAAATCCTGCTTCGTTAAAATTTTTATACGTTTTTAAATTGAGTATTTTTCTTTCCTAAGTATGGAATAACACTTTAAAAATAATAAAAATAACATTCATATAATTTGTATTACAGAGCATTGGCTTCGAAACACTGAGGCGATATTTAATTTCAATAATCACCAAGTATGTTCAGCAGAGATAAAGCAATTGCGCGGTGGCTCTTTAATAATTCTGAGAAATTCTTACAAATTTAAAGAACGTAAAGATATTGTGAGCCTCTCCGATGAGCAAACTATTGAATTGGCCTGCGCTGAGCTTGAGCATTTCATTGTTGTAAGTGTGTACAGACCTCTCACTGGTTTATTACGAACATATTTTAGAACAAGTAAAAAAAAACAATAAAAAAAAATAGTTATATTTGGAGATTTCAATATTAAGTTACTAGATGACTCCACCACTTGTACTAGATTCAGGTCTTTAATGACTTCATATAACCTTGAAAATCTATTTCTAGAGCCTACAAGAATCACTAATTGTACCGCAACTTGTATTGATAATATTTTTACAAACTCTGTACCAAGAAGAAAATCAATAATTTATATGTTAAATTCAGACCATAACGGTCAGTTGGCTTCTTATTACTTTGATAAAAACAAAATTAATAAACTACATAAAATTGAATGTATTCCGATGACAATTGGTCGTATAGAAAAATTTCGAAGTAAAACAATAGAAAAACTTCAACATTTACAAAACAATAAAGATCCCAACCGATTATATGGGAAATTTTTCAATGTGATTTAAAAATGAATTTAATGCTGTGTTTACTTCTAAAACAGTAAATTTCAGGAGTTTCTTGTCAGTTAACGATTGGGCGAATGTGGGAATTCATATGAATAGGCAAAGGTTTATATAAAACTTTATAGTGAGAAAACATATAACCACATTGAATTATTAATTAAGTATGTCAAGAACTATTCTAAATTGTATAAAAAAGTATGTTTCAATGCAAAATCTTTACGTATTAGAAACCTAATTAAAAATTCTTCTGATAAAATAAAAATGACATGGAACATAATAAATTGTGAAACTGGTAAAGGTAACAATTATAATCATGAATTTAAATTAAAAATTGATAATGGCGTTGCCAGTTCTGATCAAGAAGTTGCTTGTGAATTTGAACAATTCTTTGCTGTTATTCCAGTTTCCACAACCAAAACTCTTGTAGAGTCCACAACCGTCGCTGAATCATTATTTAAGGAGAGCGTTCACAAATGTAATGTAGATTTCAAATTTAATGTAGTCAACTCAAGAGACATTGTTAAAACATTTAAGACCATTGATGTCAAGAAAACATCAGATCTGTGGGGTATCTCTGTCAAGTAGATTAGTCATATAATAGATGCTGCTGCTCTTAATTTTGCTGATATATTTAATAATTGTATAGAGTATACACTTAATGAAATTTAGTAAAATCATACCTATATTTAAATCGGATAGTACATCAGATCCTAACAATTTTCAACCAGTGTCTGTGCTACCCTCATTTAGTATAACCTTTGAAAAAAATATTTTAAATCAAATATTAATGCATTTTAATTCAAATAAACTAATGCATAATAGAATAAGTTGTGAAAACACGTTTGTATGTTAAAGATTATTACTATATTAACGATTTTATAAATGATAACTCGCCTTGGGAGTAAAATGCTCGCTCCAGGATATTTTAAATGTATCGTTGTCAATTATAATTATATGATGTAAAGTTTTGATTAAAAAAAGAGACATGAACCGCTGAGTTTCTTTCGCCGGTTCTTCTCAGGTCTGAGGCAGTAACTTTAGTGAACTGGTGGTAAATTATTTGACGTTCAAAAAACGAAGCTTGTAACTATTTATTTTGAATCAAAATATTTGAATTTGAATTTGAGTATGAGCTGGGTAGGTTAAAGGAACCTGGGAACCTAGAGATAAGAGCTCTGTTCCCAATAAGACACTTCCGTTCGGTAGACACTCGTCGACTTTTATCATGCAAACATTTCTATTGCGTACTAAAGATAGCAAGTAGTTGCGTAGGATATATCTATAGATATAATAAAAATATGTTACACAATGAATTCTGGATTGCTCTTTTCAAGTTACGCATATGTTTTGCATCATTATTATCTATGAAATGAAAGAGTATCGTTTAGCAATGTTTACTGTAAATAATGTTTAATATTTTCTATTTAAATATTTAATGTGAAAACATTCTCTTTATCTTCGTTCTGGTAATAAGGATATCCGTTTGGTAAAATAATTATTTTATTTTCATCGCTGGGAAATGGGTCGAATACTAGAATCTCTCTGCCTACCCGGTTACATGCGGTACACAGAATGATTATATATATATATATATATATATATATATATATATATATATATATATATATATATATATATATATATATATATATATAATAATTTTAATTAAATTTATAGCGAATCACATATTTTAGATCATAGAGAAAATTAACGCCATTATGAAATAAATTAAATATGAACGATTAAGTGTGATGATAATTGGTTCGATTCCAATCTGGGGAATCATTTAGTTTCATTGCGGTTTTAAGGTGAGCAAATTTAAAAAAAACTTAGTACAGAACTGCATATACAGCCTTTTCTTTATTAAAAAATGTATATAAACAGTGTGCATATTTTTATACTGTGCTCTTTCAATGACATTATAACTCCATTTTTTTATCGATTTTTTATCACTACGCTTTCTAGTAGAACTTAATTGAACTTGACATTTGGCTGTCAGAGAATAGCAGAAGATTTGAAATGTCATTTCCGCCACGTGATTTTTTTAATTATTTATATCGCGATAGACGGGTTTTATCAATACGAAAATTAAAATATGTACGTACTTTTGTAAATTTGTTATAAATAAATAGAAATTATTACGTTAAGTATTCATTACTCAGCTTCACACTGTATCCTAGATATGGCAGGGTAGGCAGAGGGAACTTGGGAACCTAGTGTTAAGAAACTCTGTTCCATTCCCCGTCCCGTCGAAATAGAGGATTGCGTTTGCGAGTAGCGGATCCCAACGCCGCGTTTTGCCTTATTACCAGAGCGAAGAAATGAAAATATTATATATTAAAATTGAAAATAAATATTGTTCCTAAGTGTGGAATATGATTTGCCAAAAAATCATTATTGAAGAATTTTTTAAATATTTCCTATAAAAAGTAAAGAGTAAATAAATTGTAACAAGCGATCAGGTATTTCGACATCGAAACCTTGATGAGTGTGTATGGTTCAGAGTTCAGAGCGCTTAGACGGATTCCATGAGGCGCGGGTTCAAATCCCATTGTAAAATTAAAATTTTATAAATATTTTAAATAATAATTATTTTTACGTCCCGCTCTGTAAGCGAGTCAAATTGTGGCGAAAAGCAATTGAAAACCGAGTGTCTTGACACTCTATATTTTATCTGTCTACCCCGCTATTAGCGGGATAGTGAAGCAACCACAGTCACCTTTTAGTTTTACTAATTAACAAAAATAATATTTCAATAGATAACAAATGCGATTGCATGTAGGCATGCATTGTATTGACATAGATTAAACCAATGTACTTAGTTTTCTCCTATTTTACTATTATATTACTAAGAAGCTGCCAAACAAATACTACTTTATCGTGTAAATCCTCGTGTAAATAAAATGACTTCTATATGATTAGACAAATTCTAATATATTAACTCTATGAATAGTGTTCCCTAGGCATGGTTATATATATATATATATATATATATATATATATATAAGCCATATATTAAGGATCCTGTTGATTCTACGGTAATTCTCGGTATCGCCATTGACTCTAAATTACAGTGGGGATCTCATATTGATGGATTGGCGAATAGACTTAGCTCAGCAGCCTTTGCGGTTAAAAATAATCAGGGTATTAACAGACGTGGAAATGGCTTAGCAGCTTTCCCGCACGATGGTAGTGTAGGCAGTTTCCGCCGAATTTGAGGCATTGCGTGTTGAGTGGCGGAACTCAACGCCGCGCTTTGCCTTATTACCAGAGCGAAGAAATGAAACATTAAATATTTATATTGAAAATATTAAATATTTCATTTCATCGAGTGGGGATCGAACCCACATGTCGGTTACAGTCACACGCTTGTGCCGCTACACCATGACTGGCGGTGACCATGACCACCATGACAGACGGTATAAAGTCAATCTTTGTCTTGTATAAGCGAGCTATTCGCGCAATCTAGAAATTACGCCCAAAGATGATTAAAGGGAACAATTTAATTAAATTAATATATTGACCGTTACATATCTATATATTTTTAAAAATGTTATGTATGTTAACTAAAATATTAATGAATTTAGCAAAATCTGTCGATATATATAATATTAATAGTGGAAATAAGTAAACTTATTGCATCTATAACTTGATTGCATCGAGTCCGTAATTCTTTTATGGGACAGGGTGTACGCTTTTACAATAGGATCCCAGAAAACGTCCGAGAACTTTCTATTTCACAATTTGAAAAAGTTGTGAAACGACGTTCGTGTGTTACAGGTTATTATATACCCAAAATCGTTAATTTGGTAATAATTATATATATATACCCAACTTATATAATTATTACCAAATTAGCGATTTTATAGGTATAGGTCTGAGGCTGTAATTTTAGTGAATCTGTGGTACATTGTTTGACGTTCAAAATTGAAATTTGTAGCTTCAAATTTTTTTTGAAATAATTGAATTTGAAATTTGAATCAATGTTTGAATTTGAAAATTTCTGATACATCGCGTGTTGAGTGGTCAAGATAGAATAGTAGATGACTGGCTGATTTTATTTGTATTCTTCCTTATCTGTTCAACATTCCCATTTTTTTGATTAGGAAGCACTCCACATGTATCAGGGGAACAAAAAAATAAATAAAGGCTCTCGAGTGAGCAACAGGTCATAAACAAATTTCAAGATTGTAGGTGAACAGAAAGACACAACGCCATACTTCACAAACATAAGGCAGCATAAATTAATAAAAAGACGCGTAAATGCTAGTATCCTTTGATTGCGTTCAAACAACATAGCACAGAAAATACCACGGACTCCTAAAAGTCTTTAAGCAACGAGTATTATTTTACGTATTAAATTAACATTACAAATTTTTAATCTATATCCCGCACATGGCAGGGTAGGCAGAGGGAACTTGGGAACCAAGTGTTAAGACACTCCGTTCCACTTTCGTTCCCTACTTTCCGCCGAATTTGAGGCATTGCGTATTGAGTGGCGGAACTCAACGCCGCGCTTTTGCCTTGTTAGCAGAGTGTAGATAATGAAAATATTTAAATTGAAAATAATAAATATTTTCATTTCATCGAGTGGGGATCGAACCCACAATCTGTCGTGTTACTGACTGACTGTAACAGTCACACGTTTGTGCCACTGACAAGCCTAAATTAATATACATTTTATATGTAATTAAAAGATTTTATTAGTAAAAAATGGCTAAGAATTGTATTTAAAAAAAACCGGTCAAGTACAAATTGGTTTCGAAACTAATGGTTCTATACAAATTCCAAGATGGGTCATCATAAAATACATATTATTATATGTATTTCGCACTTAATTTGAATGAAATGTACACACTTAATTTGAATGAAATGACACTGTGATTATAAGTATAGTACTTAATTTAAAAACGTATAAAAATTTGAACGAAGCAGGCAAAAAAACTTTATATGTTTTTAAATTTAGTATTTTTCTTTCCTAAGTGTGGAATAACACTTTAAAAATAGTAAGAAGCTTATAATAATTTTAATTTGTAATAAAAAAATCGTGTTTTAACTTTTTCCAGTTAATATTGCAAGTTCTAATTTTGTGCCAAATTTCATAATCGCGTAGTTCCACCGGAAGTATCCTAAAGGTTGTGATAACGCGGCGAATTTCTAGAATAAATAAATGCTCTTTTATAATATTAAACATTATTATTTAATATATTATTGTTATTTATTACACATATATATATATTAATATATATATATATATATATATATATATATATATATATATATATATATATATATATATATATATATATATATTATATTAAAATATTTTTTTTTTATTTTTATGAATTAAATTATAAAATATCACGGATCCCTAAAAGTAATTAAATAATGAAGAGTCGTGTTTAAGTATCATTGAACGTAATTAGCATTACTAAATTATATATTCAATTTATTCATAATTACAGGTGCAACATTTTAGTTAAATAGTCAAAATTACAGAGAATTATGATTATTAGTATCAAGAAAGACAATTTATGTCCTCTTTTTTCAGCATCACGCAAAGGGAACTTGGGAACCTAATTTAACTTGTCTACTACCACTTGTCAGTTTAAATTTCAAATCTAATAATTGTATTAAAAACAAATATTATAACTGTAGTTCTGCCACTCAACATGCAATACCAACTTAATAATACTCAGTGGAAAGTGAGAAATAAGAAATAATTAATGGGAAAGGAGTGCCTAAGCACTAGGTTCCCAGGTTCCCTCTATCTACAACCCCAAGCTGAAAACTAACGTGATTAACAACACTTTAAATGTTAATAATACTATATAATATGTGTCCATTTGAAGTACATTGGTCATGCTTAATAATTGAAGTAATATGATGACAATAGAATTGGTTATATTATAGAAAATAAACATAAACAAAATAATAGCGATAAGTGGTACATAATATATAAATAAGTATACTTCATAAATATTAATTAATGTTCCTGTGGCGTAAATGGTGTGGTACTTTTTCAACGTAATAGTTATGGTTTCAACCTATTTGGAAACAGAGAATAGAGATTTTTTTCAGAGAGAAAATACGACAGATTATGGATTCGATTGTTAATTGAATAAACGGACTATTTAATATTTTAATTTTCTCTCTCTGAGAGGCAAAGCTTGTTAAGTTCAGCCTTTTAATATACAATGCCCAAAAAATTCAGCAGTATTTAGGGAACGAAGTGTCTCACCATTGAGCACCCTCTGCCTACTCTGCTGCATGCAGGATGCCTTCATGCGTGAAGCTGGAAATCGAAAGGCTTTGATGATGGAGCCAGGAACTAGTAAACTACTCAAGATTTGGCTTATATAATATTTAAATTTCCGTCCACTCTTCTTGTATATTCTGAAGAAAGGAGTGATTTTTAATGTTTTTAAGGAATATGATAACTGTGCTCCAGTGTTTATAAGATATTATGTTGAGATTAAACGGAAGTTTTAGGTACATTAGTATTAGCTATAACCTAAATTTTAAACTATACAACTGTGAAAACTGCATACAATTTTGAACAGCATTTTTTACTGTTAGACAGACTTAGGTTAACTTATGCTTGTTAATAAAAAATTGGAACATTCATAATAAAGAATGGATCCCTTCGTTGTTCGTTTTTGTGTATTTCTTTGTCCATCTGTCAGAGATATTTATCTCAAGATGGTGTATCTCCAAAATATACTATAAATTAAAAAAATCTATTTCATTTTATATAAAGCCTGGCCTGTCGTGGCGCAGCGGCAAAGCGTGTGACTGTAACCGACAGGTTGTGGGTTCGACCCCACTCGAGGAAATGAAGTAAATTATATGAAATAATAATATTTTCAATATAAACATTTAATGTTCTCGTCTCTTCGCTCTCTCAACGAGGCAAAACGCGGCGTTGAGTTACGCCACGTTCGGTGGAAAGTGGGGAAAGGAGTGTTTTAACACTAGGTTCCCAAGTTACCTCTGCTAAACCTGCCATGTGCGATACAGCGTGAAGCTGAGAGGGAGATAATTCAGCACAGGCGCAAACGCAATCTTACGTTTGTCAACTTTTTAAGTCCTGTACCCTATCTACGAAACTGGTACAGAACCCTTGACTGGTTTATATATATATATATATATATATATATATATATATATATATATATATATATATATATATATATATATATATATATATATATATATATATATCATATACATTACAATTAAATATAGTTATGTAAAGAAGGACCAAGATATAAAAACCTAATTTCGAAATTTCAATGCGTAACAGTAAGTAACATGATTAAATAAAACGGTGTATCGGTTTAAATGTATACTTTTATTATACTTTATTGACTTTATTGCTAATCAGCTTCACGCTGTATCCCGCACATGGCAGTAGGTGGAGGGAACTTGAGAACCTAGTGTTGAGACACTCCGTTTCGTTCCCCACTGGCATTGCGTGTTGAGTGGCGGAACTCAACGCCGCGGTTTGCTTTGTTATCAGACCAAAGGGAGGGAAGAAGTGAAACATTTCTTGTCGCGTTTACAGTCAGTCGATTGTGTCCCTGCGCCGAGACAGGCCTCATTTACACAGGAGAGACGTAAATTGTGATCTAGTTACGGATTTTATTCAGTTTTTTCAAAGGAAGTAACAAGAATATGGTGGAAATAGGGGAAAGGAAGTATAACTTAAAGGGACGCAGTGGTACACTAGGTTCCCAGATTCTCTACTATCAGCGGGATACATGGTGAAGCTATAGAAAATAATTTATTATATAAATTTCATTTATTTAATTAACTGATTGCTTATAATTATTTAATCTCTTATGAAATTAAGTAATTGAATAAATAACTCCAAAATCCAGTTCTTGAAGACTAAAAATGTTACGCTTTTATATTATAAGACAGTTAATGTCAAGCTAATTTACATATATAATATAATACTTGTCTATACTAAAATATTTGTATACAAAATACGCTAATTCTATGTAAGCTCTATATTTACTTAACTGCGCTTATCTCAGGATTTTTTAAATTTTTTAGTTATAAAAAACACGAAAAACGAATCATCATTTTACATTTGGTAAGAAAGGCTAGTACAAAATACAATATTTTTATTATATCTGTATGTATAATAATTAGATGAGGTGAGACATTAATACTTTTCATTCTCTTCTTTTCAAGAAATTGGAAGTTGAGCTGCGGATTTTAACGCCACACGTTATTTTATAAGGAAATGAAAACAATCCGTCACTAAGCCCATAATATCTTAAAAATTAGACAAAAAGTAGGCAATCGTTGCCTTTTAACATTAAATCGCCTTTACTCATTAATATTAATAAATGCCAAGCAGGAATCGAACTTGGGATAGATGAACCGGTATGTAATCACCGAGTTTTTTGACCTCGCTCGTTTCTGTGAAGATTATTGTTTTGTAACCATTTACCATTTACATATATTTATTAGAACTGTAGCTTTTTGTTATTTTGTTGGAATTTTGAACTATGTATGTATATTTTTAAATTTTTCTATAAAAATACTATATAATTAATCTTTCCCTATGAAATTAACCGGCCTTTACATGTAAACACTACGATCGTGGGTTCAATTTCCAATCAAGACATTATGAAATATTAAATATCTTAAGAAATTAAGATACTCTGGTAACAAGGCAAAGTGGCTTTAAGATTTGCCACATAACATGCAATGCTTCGAATTGTGCAGAAAGTGGAGAACGGCAGTGTCTTAACGGGAACGTAGTGTCTTAGCACTAGGTTCCCAAGCACCCCACTGCGTAACCCGCCATGTGCTGGGATACAGCGTAAAGACGAAGAAAATTCAATAGTTTAACAAATAACAGTACATTAAATGTCGCAAGACTTTAGACTGAACACATTTATAATTATACAGAAATTCAATAAATATTCTTATTTACATTTAAAAAAATTATAAAAACATCGTTTTTTTTTATTTGCAACATAAATAAAATAAAAAAATCTATTTTTTAATTATTAAAAGTAAAGAAAACAAAATTAAAAACTTACCAATCTATTTCACAGATAACTAACAACACTGTTTAACGTTTAATTTAATAAATATTATATATTAATAAAAATATAAATAAATCACGCACAACGTCTATATTGTAAGCGCGGAAAGTATGTACTACACGTGTATATCGATGAAGCCAGAGTTGATATGGAAAGCGGCGTAAAGTATAAGATAAGAGCGTTTTATTAATATAAGTATTATTGAGGCCTGTCGTGGCGCAGCGGCACAAGCGTGTGACTGTAACAGACAGGTTCTGGGTTCGATCCCCAGTCGAGGAAATGAAATGTTTAATATTTTCAATTTAAATATTGAATGTTTCCTTTCTTCGCTCTGGTAATAAGGCAAAGCGCGGCGTTGAGTTCCTCCACTCAACACGCAATGCCTCAAATTCGGCGGAAAGCGGGGAACGGAAGTGGAACGGAGTGTCTAAACACTAGGTTACCGTATTCCCTCTGTCTACCCTGCCTTGTGCGGGATACAGTGTGAAGCTACAAAACGTGCAAACGTACAAGCGTGCGACTGAAGACTGAAGACTTCTTGTGGTTTTCTCTTTTAAAGAAATATTTTTTTTTTTCGGAAAATTCTAGATGCATTCCCTTACTTTACAAATTCTTCACTCCAACCCACGTATAAGGCCCCACATATAGAGCATATAGTTTTTCGATGTTTTTTTCTTCTGTGTTGTGTATGTACGAACAATATACAAACTGAAACAATTTTTCAGTTGAAATAAGTTATTTTAATAATTAGTTTAGTAGCAATTTTGAATAGTGTGAATTCTTTTTTATTTAATTACATGATATTGAGTTAGGACTAATATCAAGACTTGTAGTAAAAAAACCCCTAGTATTCTTAATACATAACATTTTCAAAGGGTGAAAAAATTTGTAAGGTATGATCATGTTTAAGCTATTGTGAAGAATTTCTCTTCTCTCTTCTCTTTCTCTACATATCTGTAAGAAATATGTACATGGAACCTGGGAGCCCAGTGTTAAGACTCTATGAAGATTATAAAACTGCTTGTTTTATATTTTTACTATTTTTAAAATGTTATTCCACACTTAGGAAAGAAACATACTAAATTTAAAAACGTATAAATATTTGGACGAAGCAGGATTTGAACCTGCGTCTCTTGAAAACCGTTCAAGCGCTCTGACCACTAAGCCATCACGGACCGCTAAGCCATCATGGACGGATGGCTTAGTGGTCAGAGCGCTTGAACGGTTTTCAAGAGACGCAGGTTCAAATCCTGTTTGGTCCAATTTTTTATACGTTTTTAAATTTAATATTCTGCTTATTTTATTTATAGCTTTAGTCTGTATCCGATACAACTTGGGAACTCAGACACGCCATTCCGTTTCTCACTTTCCGTCAAATTTAAGGCATAGTGTGTAGAGTGGCGGTACTCAATGTGTCCGTCGGATTATTATTAAAAAACAAAATATTTTGACCCTGCCCTAATTTTGAGGCCTGTCGTGGCGCAGCAGCACAAGCGTGTGACTGTAAACGACAGGTTGTCGGTTCGATCACCACTCGACGAAATTAAATATTGAATATTTTCAAATTAAATATTTAATGTTTCATTTCTTCGCTCTGGTAACATGGTGAAGCGCGGCGTTGAGTTCCGCCACTCAACACGCAATGCCTCAAATTCTTCGAAAAGTGGGGAATGAAAGTGGAACGAAGTATACGTACACACTAGGTTCCCAGGTTCCCTCTATGCGGGACACAGCGTGAATATGATTAATTGATTGATTAAAATAATTTAGTTCTACATTCTATTAATGTTATGAAACTTAATTAATGAGAGGAATGCATGAAGTCCTAATACAATTTGTAAACGATTTGCAAATGTGAAGGCTCATCAATGTTAATATCTATAAATATTTATGAACGCCTTGTACGCTTCTTAATTTAACATCATTTGAACGATGTTTTCAATAGGAACAT
>DWMZ01003738.1:0-12398 GCA_018249855.1 Eueides tales michaeli | reverse complement strand
ATATATATATAAATGTGCGGGATAATTACTTAAATTATATATAAAGAGGCATGTCGTGGCGCAGCGGCACAAGCGTGTGACTGTAACCGAGAAGTTGTGGGTTCGATCCCCAGTCGAGGAAATGAAATATTTAATATTTTCAATTTAAATATTTCATGTTTCATTTCTTCGCTCTGGTAATAAAGCAAAGCGCGGCGTTGAATTCCGCCACTCAACACGCGATGCCTCAAATTCGGCGGAAAGTGGGGAACGGAAGTGGAACGGAGTGTCTTAACACTAGGTTCCCGGGTTCCCTCTGCCTACCCTGCCTCGCGTGGGATACAGCGTGAAGCTGTATATAATTACTAATTTTTAACAAATTTTAAATTTTCATTACAGTTTCTGGCAATATGGCCGCTGGGTGGACGTCGTTATCGACGACCGTCTTCCCACATATAGAGGGAAATTAGTGTTCCTTCATTCTTCCGAAAGGAGTGAATTTTGGAGTGCTTTACTTGAAAAAGCTTATGCTAAGTACGTTTATTTTTTATATTTAATTCTGACATATGAAAATGTGTGAATAAGAAATTATATTTTTTGGTCAATCAAAATGCGGAGTTCCGCCATTCAACAAACCAATGAACTCGACGGGACATGGGGAAAGTAAGTGTCTTAATGGAAACAGTGTATTAAGACCAAGTTCGCAGGTTCATTGCCTATCTTTCTGCGGTATACAGTGTGAAGCTATAAAAAATATTCTTTTATTGTTTTTCCTAGTTGTAGAGCTATTTACATAAATTATTTATTTTGTAATTTAAAATAAGAAATTGTTATATATTTTCTCATATTCATAACTTGTTTATATGACAAAAATATATATTTTATTAAATAAAAATCTCTTGGCGCATCGTCACAGCATCTGACGTGGGTGAGGTGATATATTTTTATTTCATTTACCATTCTGATAACAAGATAATGCATGGTATTTTGTTTTTAACTATAATTTGTTGTTTTAAACTGAGGAACGGAGTGTCTTGACACTCTGCCTACTTGTGTGCGTGATGCAGAATGAAGCTACAAAAAATAATATAAAATTATTAAACATGCCAAACCGTGATGTTTCTAAAGTTATTTATTGTAAATTATATTGAAGGCCTAAAAAATTGAAATATATAATATTTCCATTTGTTAATAATATAAAAAGCGACGAAGAGTTCCGCCACTCAATACTCTATGTCTCAAATTTGGCGGAAACTGGGGTTTGGAAGGATTTAACACTAGGTTCCCAAGTTCCCTCTGCTCTCCCCTGAAAATTAAAATAAATATTATATTACTTTTCAGATTGCACGGTTCATACGAAGCTCTCAAAGGCGGTTCAACATGTGAAGCAATGGAGGACTTTACCGGTGGCGTAACAGAAATGTATGAAGTAAATGAGCTGCCTCCAAACTTTTATACTATATTATTGAAGGCGTATGAAAGGAATTCTCTTATGGGATGCAGTATTGAGGTTAGTTATTTTTGTATTTATTTATTTATTCATTCATTCATTAATTCAGATTTATTAATGGTAATTACTAATTATATTAATAATGTATAGTAACAGTTTTCTTAAGTCACTGTTATCTTATATAACTTTAAAGTCATTTTTATGGGTGAATATCATATGCAATAATACAGAATAAAAAACTAGTAGTTTTTTATTTTATATTTGTTAACTAGAAAAAAAAAATAAAAGCATTAAGGAACAACAAAGAAATAATATAAATAATAAATTTATATTCTAGAAAAGATGAGTATATTTTTTTTATTTACACTTGTTTCTACCTGACTTGAACATTCTAGTAAAGGGTAAAAATTTTAAAACATTTTATTTTTAAATAACACTTGTTTCTACTTACAGCAGACGAGCCGAATATTCTAGAAGAGATTAAAAGTTAAAAAATATTTTTTTATAAAATACACTTTCTACTTATAACCACACCCGAATATTCTAGAAAAAGTAAAAAATTTCAAAATATATATTTTCTTTAAATAACACTCGTTTCTAATCACAGCTAGACCCGAATATTCTAGAAAAGATAAAAACTTGTGCAATATTTTTCTTTATATAATACTTATTTCTTTCTACTCACAGCCAGACCCGAACATTCTGGAAGCTGAGACCCCAGCGGGTCTGATCCGTGGGCACGCGTACTCTGTGACCCGAGTGAAGTATGTAGACATAGAGACGCCGGGGCGAGCGGGGAAGATACCGCTGTTGCGTCTGAGGAACCCCTGGGGGAACGAGGCCGAGTGGAACGGCGCGTGGAGCGATAAGTATGTGTTATTGGTGTATATGTGTATGTAGGTATGTATGTATGTGTGTGTGTGTATGTGCATGTATGTGTGTTTGTATGTACGCAATGCCTCAAAGTCGGTGAAAAGTGGGGAACGGAAGTGGAACGAAGTGTTTTAACACTAGGTTCCCAAGTTCCCTCTGCCTACCATGCCATGTGCGGGATACAGCGTGATTGCTGAGTAATATATGTGTGTATGTATGTATGTATTTATATATTTGGGAGGGTTTGTCGTAGTGCAGAGGTATAAATGTGTGACTGTGAATGTGAAGGGTTGTGGGTTCAAATCTCACTCGAGGAAATAGAATATTAAATATTTAAATTTTTTTTGCTCTGGTTGCAAGACAAAGTGCACTGTTGAATTCCGCCTCTTAATGTTTTAAGTAATGCAATGTTTTAAATTTGGCGGTAAGTAGGGAACGGAATGGAGTGTCTAACACTTCTGATTTGTGCCCGCACATTTTTTTGCAGTTTGACGCTGTATTTTGCAACAACGTGAAGGTTAAAAAAATGTTAAATTTTAAGCTATATTTATATAACTAACTAATAACTCATTACTTATACATTTGCAGTTCAAAATAAATTAATCGAACCGAACGTAATTGTTGTGGTAATTTATTTAAGTTAAATAAGATATTGAAATAATTTTATTTAAAAATCGTTTTTTTTTAGGTCACCGGAATGGCGCTTCATTCCAGAATCGGAGAAAGAAGAGTTAGGTCTCACATTCGATGATGACGGAGAATTTTGGATGTCGTTCAAAGATTTTACAAGTCATTTTGATAGGTAAACATTTTAAAACAGACAATATTATTAAAAATATATTATTTCTTTTTAAATTTCGGTTTTACGTAGCAAACAACGCGGTTAGAGCCAGCTGGGAAAATTTAATTAAAATTTTGACATGAAACTCGTGTTGTCCTATTGATTTTAAAATAAATTCAATATGTACAATTTAAATAAAAGATTTACCAACAGTTTTAATTATTAGGTACAATTTTTCAACTTTTTTTTTTTGTAAATAAAAATAGGCACTAGCGTATGGATGTCGTGTTGTGGACTCGATCCCCATTTGACGAAGTGAATATTTAGATATTTTCAAAGAAAATATTTAATATTTTTATTGCTTCGCTCTGGTAACAAGACAAAGCTTGGCGTTGAGTTTCGCCACTCAATATGCATTTTTTTTCTATACGTTAATCTCATCTATAGATTTTTTTCTTATACACCATTATTTTTTCTTATATGTAAAATATATAAAACTATATGAGGAAGAAATCTTATTAATATATGAGTTTACATTAAACTATACAAGAATATATATTGTTTCAGAGTGGAGATTTGTAATTTGAACCCCGATTCGTTAGACCCTGAAGAATGTCCCGAAGGTTGCACTAAAAAGTGGGAAATGTCCGTTTTTGAAGGGGAGTGGGTTAGAGGTAAGGTTTTTTTTTAAATTTCACGCTGTATCTCGCATTTAGTAGGGTAGACGGAGAGATCGTAGTGTTAAAACACTTTGTTCCCCAATTTCTGTTGCTTGAGATATTTTTATCGTTTTGCCTTGTTACTGGATCGTAGAATCAAACTTAAAACTGTTTTCTTATTATGTTGGCAATATATGCAGATATTACTTTCAAAAACTTTGCTAAGGGGTCATTTTGGACCACGAAGCTTTATACCACAATCATTAATTTCTTTTCTTACTGAAATATAAAATTATAACTTCTCCATAATAAACTGCACATTATAGGACAGGCAGAGGGAACTTGGGAACCTAGTGTTAAGACACTCCGTTTTATTTCTCACTTTCCGTTGAATTTGAAGTATTGCATATTGCCTGAGTGGTGGAACTAAACACCGTGCTTTTTACCTCGTATATATAATTGTTTCATTCCCTCGAGTGTGAGTCGAAACCAACGGCCTGTCACGTTAACAGTACACAAACTTGTTGCTCCGCTATAATAGACATCTCAATAAAATATTATATCTATAAAAAATGTAAAATTTAACGGTAATTATGTTTGCGGCAGTCGAGAGATTAAAAAATACCTAAGAATTAATACAATAATTATCTTAAAACTGCCTTATTCAAAGTGGGAATAAAGCGTGATCTAACAAATATCACAATTAATGAAGTAGAAACTAAAACAATGGAAAACTAAGAAATTAAAACAATAAGACATTGAAAGGCTAATACGGGGAACTCGCGAGGTGGTCGCGTGGGAACCTTTCATCACTTTGGTACGTCAGCATATTCGTGGGATTAGGGTTACGTAACTCTGTAATAAACAAAATATTATATTTATTTTCAGGTGTAACAGCCGGCGGTTGCAGAAACTACTTGGAAACGTTTTGGAAGAATCCACAGTATACTGTAACTCTTAAAGATCCTGATGAAGATGACGCTGAGAACAAGTGTACGGTATGTATTGTGTTGAATATTTTAAATATATGTTTTATATTATATATTTTAATGCCAAATTATATAGAAACTTTACATAAATTGTGGTCTATATACTTTTACTATTTTTGAAGTGTTATTTCACACTTTGGAAAGAAAAATACTAAATTTAAAAACATATAAAAACTTGCACAAAGCAGGATTTGTACCCGCGCCTCTTGGAAACCGTCCAAATTTTTATGTTTTTAAAATGTAGTATTTTTGTTTCCTATGTGCGGAATAACACTTTAAAAATAGTGAAAAATATTTAATAAATAGTATTCTCTCTAGCCAAACGATAATTCTAAACAAATTGTCTTTGGGTAGCGGTAAGTAACAAGCGTATAAGAATTTCGACGGAGCTTGGTGAGAACGAAAGGCTTAGTGATCAGAGCGCTTGGACGGTTTCCAAGAGGCGCGGGTTCAAATCCTGCTTCGTTCAAAATTTTTGTACATCTTTTAATTTAGGATTTTTCTTTACCAAGTGTGGAATTACACTTTAAAAAATAGTAAAAATATTCAGTAACAACATTTTACACAATTATTTGCGCCCATATATACATAGGAAAAAATTATGATGCTTTGGACAAGTGCAGTATTTCCTTTTTCCCTCTAAGGTTAGATAAGGTGAGGCAGTTTTTAATTAATTACAGACACGAGAATATTACCTATTTTGAGTTTTTTTTTTGTGAATTGTATAATTTATTTATTTTTTTCAGATTATCGTAGCACTTATGCAGAAGAATCGTCGTTCTCAACGCCATCAAGGTTTAGAGTGTTTGACTATTGGATTTGCGGTAATTATATATTTATATATATATTATATGTATTCAAATGAAGATTGTTAATAAATGAAGTTTTGATGAAATGAAAATATTAATTATATTCTTCTTATTAGCTTTACGCTGTAGCTCCTACATGGCAGGTTGGGCAGAGAAAACTTGGGAACCTAGTGTTAAGACACACCGTTCCGTTACCAAGTTTCCGCCGAATTTATGGCTTTACGTGTTGAGTGGCGGAACTCAACGCCGCGCTTTGCCTTGATACCAGAGCAAAGAAATGAGAGTATTAAATATTTAAATTGAAAATATTAAATATTTATATATGAAACAAGTAATAATTAGCCCATAAATTTTCACGTTTATTTTCATTCACATGCTATGGCTCTCTGCCACGACGGGCCTCTAATTATTTTATTTGAAAAATATTAAATAATTAATTTCCTGGAGTGGGGACGAACCCACAACTTGTCACATTTAAAGTCATACACTTTTGCAACTGCATCACGACAGAGTTCCGTTATAATATTTAAATCGTATTTAATGTGATAATAAATTATTTTACATATCTAAATAGTATATACGGGCAGTAGTCCAAACAATTTCTTATAAAGTGAGATTATTTATTTATTTTTTTAGCTTCACGCTGTATCCCGCTCATAGCAGGGTAGGCAGAGGGAACTTGGGAACCTAGTGTTAAGACACTCCGTTCCACTTCAGTTCCCCATTTTATTAATTTTAATGTCAACAATTATTATATGTAATTATATATTTAAATATAAGGAAATTAAGAAAATATCAGTTTTTAATATGATTTATAATTATATATATATTTTTTTAGGTATACCGTCTTCCCGACTACGGTCACGTGCCTAAACCATTGGACGTTAATTTCTTTAAATACAACGCGTCTGTTGGAAGATCTCAAGCTTTTATTAACTTGAGGGAAGTCAGTGCTAGGTGAGTTCTTGTTTAGTTAGTATCAAGCTCTATCCCGCATACAGCAGGTTAGGCAGTGGGAACCTAGTGTTAAGTCACTATGTTCTCCACGAACTGGTGTAGTGAATATACAAAGCAAGCGAGAAAATGAAAATATAGCATACTAGCGATCCGACCGCGGCATTATCCGATGTTTACTTTGAATTACTATGCTTTTGCTTTTGAGGTAAGCGCGTACAAACGCACAGACAAACAGGCAAAAGTGTAAACACCACTATAACCTAATTTTAACATATCTTTCATATCTATACAGTGATTAGTTACAGATTTATTATAAGTATAGATATCAATCCCCTTTATTTTTTTCACTTTCCACCGAATTTGAGGCATTGCGTGTTGAGTGGCGGAACTCAACGCAGCGTTTTGCCTTATTTTACCAAAGCGAAGAAATGAATCATTATATATTTAAATTGTAAATATTAAATATTTCATTTCCTTTTGTGGGGATCGAACCCACAACCTGTCGGTTACACTCACGCTTGTGCTGCTGCGCCACGACAGGCCTCAATCCCCTTAGCCAAATATATAATATAATAAATTATAATTTTTTTTCAGATTCAAATTCGAACCCGGTTCCTACGTAATAGTGCCTTCAACCTTTGAGCCGGACGAGGAAGGTGAATTCTTGTTGCGTGTGTTCTCTGAGAAGAGCAATAATATGGCGTAAGAAGTATTTTTCTTAACTTTAATTTAGTTTAATTTATTTACTTGTATTGTATCATTCAACACGCAATGCCTCAAATTTGACGGAAAGTGGGGAATTGAAGTGGAACGGAGTGTCTTAACACTAGGTTCCCAAGTTCCCTCTGCCTACCCTGCCATGTGCGGGATACAGCGTGAAGCTGAGTGAGTGAGAGTACTCGTATGTACGTACGTATGTTCATATAAGATTATATGTAGGTGAATAAAATGAAATAAAAGAAAAAGCTTAATTTTTTTTCCGTATTCCTAATATCCCTACATTAATGGGATAGGTAGATCGAAGTCAATGTTTGTCTTACCGTCGCGGATGTAATCTACAGTTGGTTTCGCAATGGCGTTAAATTTATTATTATTTATTTGAACTTTAATACAAACTTGTATTATGTTTTTTTTTTTCAGTGAAAATGACGAAGAAATGGGAATGGGTGATGTGGATGACAGGGTGAGTACGAAAATGTATCATCTTTTTTCTACCTTCATACATTTTAAGGCGCTTTGCCTTAAAGTAAAATAAAATATACTTGCCTTGAAAATAAAATAGTAAATATATTTGCATGAGCGGGGATCATACCTCACAACCTATCGCGTTTACAGTCGCTTGTACTCATGCACCACAACAGGCCTTAGGCCTCATTTATTTTATATATATATATATATATATATATATATATATATATATATATATATATATATATATATATATATATACATAGTAAACAATGAATTAAATAAATAATTACAAATTTTAAATCATAGGTGAAAGAAATAGCACCGAACCCAGAACCTGCGGATCCGGTGCGCGAGTTCTTCACCCGCCTCGCCGGCGCCGACGGAGAGGTCGGCTGGGAAGAGTTGAAGGAAATATTGGATTACGCTATGAGAGAGGGTAAGTGTTTTTATTTACCGAAGAAAATCAATTATGCGGACCCCGGTTATACGGCTTCGCGATTATCCGGACTACCAAGCCGTTGATATGTCATAAGTTTTGTAAATTTATCTTTCTATATTTTCTTTATAAAAATTAGTTTTATTAATATCTTTACTCTCAAAACCAGCTTATTTTTTATACCAAATGTATGAATTCTCCGGATTTTCGGTTATCCGTATGCCTAAAATACAATAATTAGTTCGATAAATAAGTTCCTATAGTATTTATTAGAAGATATTAAAAAAAATATGGTTAGGTTACAGTTTCGCTGTGTGCAATTTTTTAATTGTTTTATTTTATTTTAATATTATTTAACTATCAAAAGTGTGAAATAATAATTTAAAAAAAAGTATATATTTTTATATGGATTTTATATAACTTAAATTTTGGCAAACTCATAAGTTAACTTAATTCAGTAACTAATCTCCCATGTTTTTACTAATTCATTTGTTTTCTGATACGTCAAAAAAAGTCATTTTTAGCTTATTGTATATTTAACTAAGTATAATTTGTGATAATATTTTTTATACATATATAGGGAAATGCTTTCCTATAAAAAAATATCGTTGTTTTAAGTGAAAATACTCTATCAATTTAAAAAATAGTTTTTTTTTATTTTTATTTTTTATAAGTACACTCACAAACTCCATACAGGATTGGATGTGTCAGTAATATTATTTTGCTTTATAATATAAATAAAATTTTATTTAAATTAGTTTTTAGATTTATTACAGAAAATACATGTTATGTTTCATTTTTTTTTCTATTGTGAATTATGTTATCGTTAAAGTTCGTTTTTAATCTATATTTATTATTTACAAATTAAAAAAAAAACAGAATTAATTAAAAACTAATTTTAACGGTATCACACTTAATATGAAGCAAAATATACGTCGTTAATTTTTTGTGTATTTTTAATAAATATCAAATTAATTTATTAATATATTTATAAAAATGCCCATTTTGAGCTTTCAATGTGATAACGCTTGTGTGTTAATGCTTTTTAATTTCGATTCGCAAACCGTCCGAAGATAATTAATATGTAAGTAAATGTAGCTTTTTTATCTGTTCCTTTTTTATCTGTATTCTATTAATTTAATATTATGTTTTTCCGTTATATATATCTTTTTCTTTTCAGCTAGTACAATATTGTTATAAAGTATGTAGTTATTTTCAAAATTGTAGATTTTTAATATTATTTTGCAAATTTAGTATTTATATATAATTTTTTTTATCGCATTGAAAAGTAAAAGGTTGTTTGTTTCATTCTCGTACTACAAAGTTGTTTAATAATAAAATTTTGCAAAATATCCTTTAGCATTAGATAATAGTTTTAAATTAATATTACGTACATTAACACTAAAAATTTCTTCAAAATATTTTAAATGAAACAAATTTAATTGAATTAATCGCGTGTATAGTTTTATACATTCTTGGAAGCCCGACACTTTACCTACTGTAAAGTGGTCACGGGTACGGGCACGGGTACTGAGGTGGCATCGTCTGTCAGTTGATATTTTATTATATCTAACTACCGACTATTATATCTAACTACCGACAGATAATATATCAAATGACATAAATATTATATCAATTTACCGCCAACAATATCTTAGTTGCCTCGCGTACTTCCCTAGATTCTTGCAGAATGAGCTTACTGTATCTTGCCCTCTAGTGTGGTGTGTTTGAGATTTAAAATTTTATAAAATTGGATCTCAGGTGGTAGAAGGTTTCCAGCCATCTTTTCTTTTGAAATTAGGATGTTTATGTATTTCAATAGCCTCGCGGATCATTCTAGGGATATATCTATTGTCCCTAGCGATTATGTGGGGTTTATCAAATCTGATGTAATTTTTGGATTTATTCGCTATATGCTCTTTCACGGTTTACTTTGATACATGCCCATTCTTGATATCGTAGATGTGTTCCTTAACCCTGACACACATGCTTCTCTTTGTTTGACCTATATGTGATAGATCTCGGTCGCTCAATATATACGATTAAACCGTTTAAATTTGTTTTATTTAAAATGTGTAAAAGAATAATCGCGATATCAGATCTTCTTATACATTTAAATATATCTGAAAGTATTTTTGGTATTATTTAAATAAATAGTGTATCACTTTGAGAATCTCTGGCTTGTTGCTATAGCTAAAAAGCTTACTTAATGTCTAAAGATTTACAATATTAAAACATTTAATGTTTTTTTTTAAGTATATCTTGTGTCCTTTTTTTTAAATATGCTGTCTTACTTGTATTCTTTATTGGCTTTTTATAAGTAAATACTATATAATACACGTATATGATATGAGCTTATATTTGTTATTTATTTATATTTATAATGTTATTAATATTTAGACATTAATTATTTGGTGCTAAGCGATTTAGATGAAAATAGTGGTGTTTTTCTAAATTTTAAATATAATTCGGTTTTGGAATATTTTTTTAATGTACATTTCGATGTACCCTGCGTATAAATCGATGTGTCAAAAAAGTTTATAAAAATACACCAATAAAGATTGATCTTGCTCATAAAGTAATATTATTATTTTTTTTTAATGCAAGATGTATTTTAACTACATTCTCCCAATACTTATACGTAGGGCGTCGTTGAGATATGCAATATTAAGTAAAAATCTACATTTTTCTGTATACTATTTTTAGATGGTCCTGTCTTATCAATCTTCTCTCTCTCCCTCCCACACCTTCTATCGATATTTTTCATATTCTTCAAGACGTTACATTTATGGAGATCATATTTTCTTAGGTTATATTTACTTAGTATATAATAAAGTAATGTATACGATATAGTACTGTTAAAGTAAATATTATGTCAACTAAACATGATAGTTTCTTTTAATGAATATTTCTTATTCCTCACTGAAGTACCAATTTCTTTCAATTTTAAAAGCTGGACTTTGTAAATTGTAGATTTTTATAATTTATACATTATAAAGGCCGTTTTCCGAATTATCAAAACAGCGGTCTTAGCGTACTACAGATACGGTAAAATTCGTGTGACTTTGACGTTACGTGTTATTTGACTAGTGCTTACAGTACGGACGTCCGAATTATTAATACAGCTGACATATATTAGCGCGCTCACTAAATCGGGCCCCACGTTAGCAGTTGAAACGTCGTTTCGATAATTCGGAAAACGGCCAAACATGTATACATAAATATTGTCATATACATACTGTAATAAATATTACCACAGATAAAATCCTAATTTAACTCTAAAACGGCGTATACATACAAACAACATTAGGTATACTATATAGCTATACGATTGGGGTACAGAGATGGCGATGCGTCACGGGCCCGCGGTGTACGACAGCGGGGGGACGCCCCAACAGCAGAGCTGCCTGGAACAGCTGCTATGTGCCCTATGTTCCCCCATCTGCAAGGAACTGGGGATAGATCTGCAGCAAGTTACACAACAGCAGCAGGAACAGGTGCATTTGAACCAGCCACAGCCTAACCAAGGTATGGGGAATGGGTTCACGTGGTGGGAAATTTAGAGTTGGGATACGACTTCTTAATATGTTAGGGAATTCTTGAGATATTTGATGGTGAGTATCGGAACTTAATGCCGGTTTCTATTTTTGTTGCCAAAGTGAAGAAATGAAAATATTAAATATGTCAAGTGTTAAGACACTCTGTCGTTAACGAGTAAGGGAAATTTGTTTTTTATTGCATAGCATGGTAAGTAAGCGTAGTATTAAGATATATTGTTCTCAATTTTTAGGCTCAATTTTGAATGTAAAACATTTAAACATTGTCGAATGGTAGTATTTAACACTTCGCGTGATTTTACCGGAATAGTAAAGAAACCAAAAAAAACCTTATGCATGATCGTAGGAGTACAGTTGAACCGTGAAATGATAGTATGATATAAGTTGAAATTTTTGTACGTGCACACTTAAAAACCTCTATCAATGTTCACCTTTACGCTTTAATAGGGTACATACCAGGGAAGGCAGAAGGAACTTAGGAACCTATTTTTAGGAATGAGCTATTTGCGTGTTAAGTGGCAAAACTTTACATCAATATATATATTTTTTTATTGTTATATATATGTTTGCTAATGTATTCTAAGATGTTGCAGGTGACCAGACAGCGATGCATGAAACTTTTATTGTATACATATTTATCGAAATGGAGGCAGTCGTTTAAAATGTCTGTTTTTGTTATATAAATATATTTTTCTTTACAGATATGCGTATTGCGTT